>JAKUBE010000092.1:0-32737 GCA_030674755.1 Metschnikowia henanensis | reverse complement strand
TGATCTCCGAGACTATTTACAGCTCCTCGGCTACCATGGATGGAAGAAGATTTGCGCAGGAATTCATGAAGAAGAGACAACAGGTCGAGAAGCAAGTTGGGCCTTCTGCCCCAGAGTCTTGGTCCAGTGCTATCATATCGAGTGCCGACAAGGCTCCGGCTGTTGACGATGACGGCTGGAGCACCAGCGTCAAGTCAAAGAAGAAGGGCAGAAAGAACTAAATACATGTAGGGCTATAAAAGTAATATATATCGTTTCATCTAAAAGTACCAAGCAATTTCACAACCCGTGCCTCAAACCGTGGCCTGAACCGTGGCTCAAAGCTCTGTCTCAAAGCTCTGTCTCAAGTGTGTTATAGCTCACCTGCTACTTCTAGTCCAGTCGATCATGCGAGATCAGATCTCATGTCTTTGACCATCTGGGTTACAAAGTCCAAGTTTTCTCGCGGTATCAAAATCACAGCTGATCTGGCCATAGAGAGATAATTCATGTCAAATCTTTCGGTGGCAGGCTCGTCGGTAATCTTCAGACTTTCCCACAAGCTGCTGGCTAAACCAGCGACAATACCAGCAGAGTCAATGGGTAGCTTAGACAAATCAACCGCCACGGGAATTATGACATCCAGTGCAGTTCCGATGATACTCCGGAAATCAAATCCCATCGAAGCTCTTTGTTTTGCAGAGCCAGGAAGAATTAATGATATTTCGCTGAAAGAGGATCTCGTGATCGCAAAATAATCCGGCACAGCGTCAGCAGCTATTGACTGGGATGCTTTGAGAATGCTTTGTTTGACCTCGCCAGGGCGCGCCCCTGTTAAAAGTAGTTTGACTTTTCGGTGAATCTTAGGCATAATGTGTGCGTCTGCTAGAATTTTCAACGTCTCTGTGTTTTTAGTTGAGTCTGTCGCAGCCATACCATGTTCATCATTCAAGTGGCCGATTTTCGTGTCCAGCAAGTTCCGGCTCAGAATATAGCTGTTCGAAACATCGGAGAAAATAAAGTCGCTCTCAGTCAAGATCTGAATGACCTGATCTTTTAGGTCGTAAGGGAACAAAACAATGTTTGTAAAATGAGTCGAAAGGAAAAATAGCGATATGTTGTGCTGGGAGAGTGGTCTTGTAAGCTCCAATATCTTGGCAGAGTTGTTGAACTCGCCGTCGCTGTCGACTTGCAAGTTCAAATATGAATTTTCAAGCAACACGACATCGCTATAACCTAGTTCTTCACACAACAGAAGGGGCTTCACGAAGAGATGTGAGCTAGTGTGAGTTGTATATATCACTGTGCATTCGCTGGGAGTATAAGCTATGTGGAAGAAGCGATGGTCTTCATCAGACTTTTGAGAGAAAACATCCAGACTATCTGCCTCGGCTCCAAGTTCCGATAAACTTTCTGATGACGAGACAGCGAGGCCACCTTTACTCGAGTTATCTGTTTGAGAGGAGCTCTTTGCAAGCAGAGCACGTTTGGACAAGGATAACTCTGATAGTGCACTTTCTGCTAGCTTGCCGATATCTTCACTGTCATATTGTGCACTGTCGTCAGAGCAGTCTGCATCCAGATCCAGGGATTCATCAGAGCTATCAGGCTGTTTATCGGCATCTGTTTGAAAGCTCGACTGTGGGGTTTGTCTTGCTTCCACATATAATAGTTTCAAGATTGCTGAAGAGAAAATCCACACCTTGTCTCTTGGAATAGATAGTATGGATAATCGTGAGGGATTCAAATAGACTTGGCCACTCATTGTTGCAATTATCCAATAGAAGAAATTATGTTTGGCTTGGCGAAAACCAACAATGGACAGGGCTTCAAGCTAAATTATCCGAAGTAAATGAAGTTGTGGCTCAACTTACACTGCAGGCTCATCATGACTAATCGCGATTTAGCAGATGCGACTCATCTTACTCGCGACTGGTTTGCACATACACGGCAGAGACGCGCAAGCACCCCCGAGTCGGAATATTTATTCAATCTCAGCATGGGGTTAAATCAGGGCGAGGTTTTGTCTTTCGTAGAACGTTTCCCAAAGCTCAATGGCTTCTTTCTGTGACTCGATTGAGCTTTCAATAAAAATTTCCACGCTGTTTCTGAAATCTTCTATCTTTTCCATCTCAAATTTATCGAGCTCGGTCTTGATTGTCTCACTTATTGTGGTGAAACTGTTCTCGTAATGTGTCACTTTCTGCTTCAATTTTTCCACTTCGAAGCTTACTTGGTTGACCTTATCAATTGAAGTTTTGTATCGCGCGTTGAGCCTGTCCAAAGATTCCTCTTTTTTCATTAGATCTTGTTTGAAAGTCTGGAATAGCTGGTACAACTTTGATCTTGTTTCAAATGTGTACTTCACTGAGCCGATGATGCGAAGATACTCCTCAATTGTGAATCCCAACGTCAATTGGTCCTGCAAATTGACACGATCAAGATTCTCCTTTAATTTATAGTGTACTTCGGCAAAGGCAGCCAAAAGGTCAGTTGTCGTTTTCAGAATTTCGATTGCCGCCAATTCTTCCACTATGTTGGCAACCTCCCCAACAACAGCAGCGATCTCGATTCTTTGAGTTGCGATGAGCTCCAAAGACTTATGGAAGGTCTTCAAGTTGTGCTCGAGATCCTCAATGTAGCCCTTTTTTTTCAAAAAGAACTCATCTGGCTCTGGATATTTCACAGCCATGGAAAAAAGAGAGCTCATGAAGCCCCCAGCACCCGTTCCAGTCACAATCGAAGAGTTCAGCTTATCGCCTTCGTCGTCCCCACTACTGGCTTGTATGGAAGCCCCAGATCCACTAGCTTGTTCCCTTTCTCTTGCGTCCTGTGCAAAATTCTGACTGGTCAAAAAGAGCACAAAGTCGCCATCGTTAGCGAGAGAGGGTATTCTCCCGATTTTGTTGAGCATCTTTTCTAGGGAAAGCCTTCTATTTTCGATGAAGTTCTCGTTAAAGCGACCAATGTATGTTTGCTTGGAAGGCGGCGGAGGAATGATCTTTCCTGGATGATTGTTCTGTAGCTGATGATAAATCCATCTGAAGTCTTTGTAGCGACGGGAAACGAGTATCGGCACTGCGGCCTCGGGGAAAAATTTTGAGTTCTTGTTCTTGTTTTGCGTTTTGATCTCGTATACAATGTGCGCCGTGGTGATGTCTCCGACCTTGGCAGGGTCTCCCACTGAGATTTCCAAGTCGTTGGAGTGGGAGTCGACTTTTTCAGAGTTTTCAGCTGGTCTCAGTTGCTGCGAGGTTGGAGATTGAGGCGTTTCCACTATGTTCTCGGAGGTTGATTTTGACAATTCGTATAGAGGCCGGTCCACCGCCTGATACAACTTTTGAGACTTGTCTTTCTGTATCTCTTGAGAGCTGGAACTAGGATCTTGGGACGCAGCGATTGAGCTCAACGGATCCAAGTCAGTTGTTTGCGCATCGCCGAGATGTTTCACGGTCGTCTTCAGTGGGATCTTTCGTCCCCGTGGTGCCCTATATTGACCGCTCTTAAACTGTTGGGATTTCGTCGGAGACGCCAAAGAATTGACTAAAGATGATCTTGCCAACGATTCTGGAGCGGACATCACCACAGGTTGAATCTTAATAGGAGAGCCTTTATCCTCGAATAGAGACTCTGAGGCAGGTAGTTTTGCCGGTGAGGCGGCCGGCTCGCTCTTATCGGAATCCTCAGCACCAGTTGTGAGTTGCAGTATCAACGACGATTTATGCATATCGCGTTCCTGCTTTTTGCGGGCGTTCATTTCGTCCAACTCTGACTCGTTGAAGTTCGTAGATGCTTGGAAAGGCGACTCCAGAGAGCCATATATGTCGCCAAGCGCACTACTATGCACCTCATTCACGCGACTGTTTTCGTCATGATCGTCATCGGATTCTTCCTCGTGATCGTCGAGTCTTTCATCTTCGTCTATGACCAGAGGGTCACGGTGGGGGTCGTCTAGAGTGAGCGAGTTGAAAATCAGGCCTACTTTGGACGCGCCGACGTTTGTATGTGAAGTGGGCAAAACGTCGTCCCAGTGAGACGCTGTGAGATCGTCATCCATGGCAGACAGAGTGTGGTGGAGTGAGTTGTAAAGCAGATCGATGTCGATAATGGTTCTCAAGACGGGTGTGGGCGTGTATGCAGGCACTTCTGTATGTAGCGTGGAGACGTGTGTACCTAGGCGAATACACACTTATTTTGGATGCCATACTTTATAAAATTTGTGAAAACATTGTTTAACCGGTTACAGGTATAAACGAGAAGCAGAATGCTCTTGCACAAGAAGGGGCCAAGAGGACCCGACTACTGGCAATGTGCTATCATCTGATCTCGATTTGCGCCTGGGTTTCTCGGGTGCATGTGGAGGATCAAGCCTCGAAACCACGCGGCTATGCTGCACCGGGCTAGAAAGTTGCTCCTATCTTTAACTCCTCTCGTTCCATCTACAATTTCTCTTTACTCTAGAGCTGCTAGCTTATTTTTAAGGCCTCAGCAAGATGTAAGATCTTACAAGCATGTTGTCAAATAATGGTATGTTTTTATTGTACAGTTTCTATGGAGTACCCTCCATTCTTGTCTATGGCAAAGTGTAACCACCGTCGACCAAAATGTCGGTTCCGGTGGTGTACGTGGAGGCGTCAGAGGCCAAGTACACGTAAGCGCCGACCAACTCTTGGGTCTCGCCTTCTCTGCCCAATGGGGTCAAGGTGTGCCACTTGCTCTTGATCTCATCCTCGACAAAGTCGGAAATCTCAGTGCGGATGTAACCAGGAGAAACAGAGTTGACTCTGGCGAAGGCAGCCCACTCCACAGCGAGAGACTTCGAGAGGTGGATGCATGCGGCCTTGGCGGCGTTGTATGGAGCTTGCAATTGTGGGACGTTGACAATGTGACCGGACATAGAGGCGGTGATGATGAAAGAACCCTTGCCGTTCTTCTTGAAGATCTTACCGGCGACAGTAGCACAGTAGTATACGGCACTCAAGTCTAAGTCAATGACCTTGCGCCACTCGTCAATGGCGTTCTCGGCCTCAATAGACTTGCCAGCAGTCCATGGAACACCAGCGTTGGCAACGAAGATGTCAAGTCCACCAAACTCCTTCTCGATGCTGAGAATCGTTTTCTCAACATCCTCAAAGCTAGAGACGTTACACTTGTAAGCTCTAGCCTTGATGCCGTAGGTCTTCTCCAAGTACTCGGCCTTTTCCTCAGCTGGCTTGGAGTTGTACCAGATAGCGACATCGGCACCAGATTGGGCGTAAGCCTCGGCAACAGCCCAGCCAATACCACCGGAGGAACCAGTGATGGACGCGACCTTACCTTTCAAAGAGAAAAGATCGTTGATGTGTCTGCCGGTCTTTGGGCCCTTAGTTGGAAGAGGACCGAGCTCTTTGTTCATGATAGATTCGTTGGCCATTTTGTAATGTTCTTGGTGATTTGGAGAAAGATTGTCAATTGACTAGTGTATTTACAGCGGCCGGCCTCAGGCCAACAGCCGGACTATTTATATTAGGGCGTTCATGCATCTTAATAGCAACTATAGGACGGGCCCTGTACAAAGACGTCATATAGAGCGCTCAAGAAAGGCTTGGTGCGATTATACCTGCGAAATTGTTGCCGGCCGCGATGTATGCAGAAATACGAACGCAAGCTTGTCTCACATCAAGTGAGTCCCGCCGCTCAAAACGAGCAAGCGAGTACTGTGTTTTCTGGTTTGCTTCTCGTTCCACACTCCTCGAGACCATACTCTAAACCCCAGAAACGACTCTTTTCACAATATCCCGCAAATTCATGGGCAGAATGAATTAGGGGATGAAAAATTATTTTGCTTTGCGCGGGCAATGTCAAGGGTCGTGCATCGGTTTCCCCCTATTGAGCGATCGCGTGGCCCTGACTTACCGATAATTCCATAGGAAGGCCCGGCACAATTTTCGCAGCTTCTCCAATTATTTTAAGTTACGCGCGGGCACGCGATTTCTCACACCTTGGAAACCATCACGGTCCCAATCAAAGGAGGAAGAAACAAATCGAAGAGGCAAACAACTCGAATCGTAAGTGATCAACTATAGAATCGTGCAGCAAGACAGTTTTGGTGTGTCGCAATGAATTAGGCTCATGCGTGTCGCAACCTCGAAAATGTCGTCCACGCCCTCGCCTGTGAGCGCGGAACTTTCCATGTACTTCTTAGCGCCAATTTCCCTTGCGACCGCTTCGCCCGTGTCTGTTTGGGTGAACCGCGCCCGATCTTTCACGCTTATTCGCAAATCCTTCTTTAACCCGATCAATATGTACGGCGTGTCGGGGCAACTTCGTTTTACTTCCTCGACCCATTTAGTGCGGGCTGTCTCGAGCGAGTCCGGCACGTCTATCGCAAATCCTATCAAGATCACGTTCGAGTTGTGGTAGCTCAATGGCCGTAGTCTCTCGTACTCCTCTTGGCCCGCCGTATCCCAAAGAGCCAATTGCACGGGCTTCCCGTCTATCCGGCAGTCAGTCACATAATTTTCAAATACCGTTGGATGGTACTGCGTTGGAAATTCCCCAAGTGTAAATACGTAGAGGAGGGATGTTTTCCCACACCCACCGTCCCCAACAATTACAAGCTTTCGCCTGGTCGCGTCTTGCATTTTGGAAGAATGAAATCAGAATTTTTAGCTGGTTTTGAGGCTTGAGACAACAGCGGTTATATATGTTAGATCCTCGTATCCGTTGTTTACAGTTCACTTAACTGCTCACCGATAGAACAATGCAAAAGAGAGGCGACGCTTTCAAGTTCGCGTACAGTCTGTAGCCCACTTTAGTTGAACGTTTCTTGTTCTCGTTTTTAAAAGTACTCTCTATGTTTTTAGCCAAATCTAACTCAACGATCTTGGCAAGTCTCAAGCCGGCACAACGTGTCAAAATGAGTTCGAGCGGGTACTGCGCATTTCAGCCTGGGCCCGGCCTGGGCCTGGCCATCACCTGACTGCAACTCTTGCCGGCTTTTCGCACACGGCTAAGTTTGCAACCGTTGGCTTCAAATGAAATTTGTTTCAGACTGTCTACGGTACGTTTTTAAAGTCGATACGAATATCGGAAGTTGAGGAGAACAAAGTTTTGACATTCCAAAGATACGTAAAAAAGATGAGCTACTTCATCACACGAAATTCAAGAAGCCTAAAATAGAGCCAGTCACTCACCTCACCAGATGCCATTTCGCACCTGATTGATCCCGAGCTGGTTCAAGGAACCTTGCATGGTTTCCGAGATTTTCGAGTCAAACTGGCTCGCGCTCTCGCCAGGCCCGCGAAATGGTCCGGGTTGAAAACTAATGCTCTCGGCAGCGGGGATTTGCTGGTTCCCGGCCCCTGGATTGTGTGCAAAGGGCGCACTTATTGGGGCAGCAGCATGGAAAGACCCACTCGAGATTTGGAAAGGGTCTTGCGCCAATCCGGGCGGAAATGGTTGTTGGCCCATCGGCTGAGTCATGGGCAAGGGGTTAGGCGCATATGCGTGAAAATTGAGCCCTTGATCAAGCTGGTTGAAGGTTGGCTGTGGCTGAAACAAGGGCGGAACTTGGGCCTGTTGTGGTGAAGGCGATCTGTTCGCCAGTGGCATGGTTCCAAAAATACGCTCTGACTGAAGGTTGGCTTTGATATCGGTCACACTTCCAAAATCGTCATAAACGATCTCAAATTGATATTTGCTGCTCGAATGTAGAGCCAGAAGAAATTCCGACATCTTCAAAGTGGGCTGGCCCAAAATCAGTTTAGCAGCTTGGAAAATTCTCATTGCGGGTGTCACGCCACCACCAGTTTCCTCGGAGACTCCAACTTCTTGAACGGCCTTGAAAGCTGCAGACTGTACGAGGTCTTTGTTGGGCTTTGCGAATGATCCATTAACCTGATCTGTTTGCGCAGTCGGAGGACCCCAAAGATTAGAAGGTTGCACCTCGGACTGAGGAGGATTGCTGGCTCCCCAGATCGATTGGCCTCGTGTTGGATAATTTTGACTCCACATGGAAGATGCAGGCAAGCCGGACATCATGGGGGAAGCAAGCGATGGAGCATTCAATGCGTCCTGTGAGTTTCTTGCACTCCATGTACTAGCAGGGCCGTTCATGTTGTTTAAGAATTGGGGTCTTTCTTTATTTGGAGACAACATTGTTTCACTGATAAATGGACTTGCGCCGCCCACATTCAAGATATCTGGCTGGTATGCCAGTACAGGCTTTTTGGACGGTGAATATCCTGTCCCCATTCTGGAGATAGGAGTGGGGTCATTGAAAAAGTCGATCGAGTCGCCAGAAGTTGTTGAGACAGTTCTCGGACGAGAATGATAAAGTTGCTCCAACAAGTGATTTTTGGGTGGCAAAAATGATGTAGCATTAGTCTCTTGACTTGGCCTCTCGGAATCGTCAACGGGCAGGATTACTTGGTGTGGGTCAATTCCTGACTTTTTCCTGGTCTTCGCTACCAGCACTTCTGCGGACAAATTTGGTGCTATAGTAACAGGAGGCAATTCCTGCGGAGCTGGTTGTACCTTCGAGGAAGAAGGTAACTCCTGTGGACCTGGCTGTGCCTTCGAAGGAGACGGTAATTTTTCGGAAGTGGTCAGCACGCCAGAAGCGGCTGAGACATTGGTATTAGCGGCTGAGACATTTGCAGAAGGCTTTTCGGTGACCTTGGTTGTCGCGCTAGAAGCTACTTTTTGTTCCGAAGCTTTTGCTGGCTTTTCCTTCTGTTTGTCTTTCTTCTTCTCTGACACAGTTGGCGGACTATCTTTCGGCTTCTCTTTGACAGGCACAGGTGGGTCCACTTTCTTCTCGGACTTGAGCTTGTTTTCAAGTTCTCTTTGTTTGATAGCCTCGATCTTTTTCAATTTTTCTTTCTCTTTCTTCAACCTGAGTTCTTCCTCCCGGCGTTTCTGCTCAGCACGTAACGCCTCTTGCTTTTTCCTGAGAGCAGCGGCCTTCTCCTCTTCCTCGGCTTCCTTCTGTTTCCGTTTCTCCTCCTTCTCGAGCTGTTGAAGCCGCTTTCTTTCCTTTTGTTTTTCTTTCTGCTTCAACTTCTTGAGCTCCTTTTCCTTCCTGGCGTTTTCCTCCGCTTCGAGCTCCTCGATGAACTTCTTGGTGCGGTCTTCTGAGACTCTTTTCTTATACGACTCCTGAAATCTCTTCACGATGATCTTGCGAGATTCCATAAAGAAGAAGCCACGTAGCTCCTTGTAGCGCCTCTCCTCAGCTTCCTCTTCGTCGGTACCCGGCTCTTCGAAAGAATCATCGACATCGTCCTCGTCCTCCTCGCTATCATGGTGACTGTGGTCATGGCCGCAATCGTATTCTTCCTCGTAGCCCTCGTCATCTTCCTCGTCTTCATCCTCTTCGTCGTCTTCCTCGTCGTCCTCCTCTTCTTCGTCTTCCTCATCGTATTCGTGGAGACAGTCGAGATCGTGTTCGCCTGATAACGCTTTCGAGCGCGCGGACTCGAACTGGGTAGACAACTGATTATGAAAATCGCATTTGCAATGACTGAACGGATTCTTGAGCGCATAGTGCTCTCTCTCGGCGTCACTTTCGTCATCCCTCTCGTCTTCATCTTCCCTTGACGCGTCCTCCAGGTGGTCGTCCGCTCCAGTGGCTTTCCATTTGGCAACTAGGTCAATGAAGGCCTTATCGTCACTCTCAAACATATCAGCAAACACGGACATTTGCTCGGTAACGTCTGGGAATCGACGATTGCCCGTGCGGCCGACGCTCGACAAGATTCTCACAAACTCCATCGCCTTTGGGATTCCGGAGGGGCCCTCTCTCAGGAAAGTGTAGAGACAGTCAATCAAGTTGTCCGCCACTGCCATTCTTTGGAGCTCCTTCGGACTCAACGGACGTACCGCTTCACCCTTTGTTTCTCTGAGCAAGCGGGTTCTGTCGTTGATGCTTTGGATCAAGCGTAGGACTTGGTGCACACAACTCAAGGTGTCGAACTGAGCTCGCCTATCCTCGGCCGATAGCTTGGTGGTGAGAGCCTGGGAGGTGAAGTCCCGCTGTATCATCGGTATGATGATGTTCTCGATGTAGTAGAAGAGTTCCAAGTTACGTATAGTGGACAACATTTCCCCGGCCTTGGCGCCGGCAGTGGCGATTTGCTTGATCTCGGCGAAGCGCTGCACATTCTGCGACTCGATGTACTTATCGTGGACAACGTTTTCTGCAGACGGCACGTCGAGAAACTTGGTCTCTGGATTGAGGTCATGGTACTGTAGTTCGAACTGTTCCCACAAGCCCTCCATGAGCTCCTCCATGTAGTTGTCGAACCCCTCGTCGATGGCGTTGAGGATGTGCAAGTCGTTCCGCTCACAGCGAGAACAGTAGCACTTCGAGTTGGGACTCTGGGTCCACAGATGGTCGTGGCTGTGGCCTCGTTCTGTTTCGCTGGTTCGAGACGCAAGCTCCTTCTGTTGCTGACGCATGCTCGCGGTGATCGAGCTGGCGTCAATGGTGAACATTTGCTTCTGCGCGTCTGCCGACATGCCGTCCCAGAAACGCTGCTGGTCGTCGTCGAAGGCGAGAATCTTTTTCGCCAACTTCGGAGGAATCGACAGCACGGGCGGCACCATTTTCTCCAGCGGTTGCTCTTCCGGTTCCCGCGGGTACTCGTCCTCCAAGCTCTCGACTATAAGGTCTCCATTTGGGCCGACTTTGATGACTCGCGATTCCGGGTAGTCTGCATCGGGATCGACATACGAGACGTCGTTGACGGAGAGTTTGCCTGCCGGGTTGCTTAGCAGCGCGTCCGAGCTGTTCTTGCTCTTCTTCTTCTTCTTTTTCCGTTTCGAGGCGGCCTTCAGGTCAGTCGTGCCGTCCTCATAAGGTGCTTGTGGGATAGGCGGATGCTCCAGCGGCGGCTCTGCAGACTTCTCCATCGGATGCGCCTTGAGTTTCTTCTCCTTCCAGTGCTGGTATTTGTCGTAGTCAAAGTAGCAGTTTGAGCCTGTGATCAAGCGAGTTCCTTCTGTGTGCTCCTCCATTGCATTCTCTGAGGCCACAGCTTCGTCAATTTTTTAAAACTCGGGGTTCGGACACAAGCAAGTGGTGAGCTGGTGCCTCTGTATTGTGCGCGAGTTACTCGACAGCAGGTGTGGTTTTCGCGGCTCTGTCACGCTGTGTCGAAAACAAAAGAAAAGAACTCTGGGCGCCAAGTGGGTTGAAGTTTCCTATGACGTACTACTAAAGCTTTTCTCGTGTGAACTTCTCACTGGTGTGTACGCGGAGGTAGGGATGTCCAGGCGCGCTGAAAGTTCTCGGCTTTCAAAATGGAGGAGCGCGATGTGGGAGGCGACGCCCGTGGAATATAGATATTAGCTGGCCCCAGGTCGAGATCAGGCGTGGTTATAGGTGCCGTTTTTTTTTTTCGAAAAGAGAAGATTGCGATTTTTGAAAAGAGAATATTGCAGTTAGCCGGAAAGATCACATGGAAAAGGGGCGAGGACAGTGTTTTGCTCAGGGTTTTGAATACAATCTATTGGAATTAGGGACCGTGCACTCTCTTAAATCTTTATTGCAGGCCACCACGAGTTTAGTGCGCGATCCGCCTCATACTCTATTATTATCCAGGTCAGTGCCTCACAGTATTATAAACATGAGCACTCCCTTACAGTATAAATACTAGCACTGTTCGCTGGAAGCTAATTTATAGAACGACCTGTTTCGCAATGTAATCTTCATATTGCCCTTATTCTCGCCAACTCAACTCGCTTCTTTTCTCAGCTTCTTGCCAATTTTCTCGGTGAGGGCCTTGTTCTCCTCCACCACTGTAGACACCAAGCCGGTGAGCTCGTCGATTCTCTTATAAAGCTCGAAAAGCTCCCATTTAATGCCGAGTTCACTAGCTCTCATCACAGGCTGGACCAGCTTCTGAATGTCTTTGTGGAACTCGTCGAGGTCGATGGAAAATTCCGGGTCCTCGGCCTCCGCCGCTCTTTGCTCGAGCACCACCCTATTGACTTCCAGCGAGCGGTTTCTGATTCCCTCCCATCCAGAACCTTCTGCATCTTCGTCAAAGCCGTCCGTCAAGTCCCACTCAGTGTTGACCTCGTTTGCATCGTCAGGCACGCCCCTATATCTGTTGTACTGAATCCTTCTCGCGTTGGAAAGCTCATCCACAGTGATGTATATCAACATCGGCGCGTAGATGATCAACATCACGTAGTGGTTGATGATTTTGTAGGTTCTCGCCGACACGACAAACGACAATGGCATGATGACGATTTCAATGAGGTTGAACGGTGGCACATATAAGTTCGAGTCCGGCGCACGGATGTATCTCAAAGTCTTCTGGGCCACCAATGCAAAATACTCATCGGTAGCGTTCTCCACAATCGCTGCATACGAAGTTGAGTAAAGCGCAATGAGGATGTTCATCAAGATGACAGTGAGCACGAACGAGTAAATATAGTACAACACCGACGCGTACGGAGGAACAAGATCCAGGACATCTTTCAAGCCCGCCTCTCCGATGACAGCGTTGATCAATGAGGCCAAGATCTTCTTGGTGGCCTCGGATTTTCCGTCGGACGCATCCAATCCCAAGAGCCCCTGCAAAAAGCCAAGAATCACAACCGCAAACAACACGAAAAACAAAAGAGACTCCTTCATCATGGTTTTGATGACCACAAGCATCGCGCCCACGAATTTCTGGGCATCCAAGTACAACAAGAGCCGCGACCACATCAAGGGTGCAGCACATGACAAAATGCGGAAGCTCATTTCGTCGTAGTGTTCTCTGGTGCTGCCGTGGCTTGATAATGACGTAAACCGAAAGGCGATGGCAACGCAGATGATACCGTACATGGTGTCGTTGAAGACGTTCCAGAAGCCGATGTAGTTGAAACCCACGTGGTAAAGCTTGGTCAACTCGTCCAAGATTGCACCCAACGTGAAGACATAGAAGATGCCCTCGAACATGTCAATCGGACTGGTCTCGACTTGGTTGGTGTTGAGAATGATGGTGTAAAGAGACAAGTACAAAAAGCTGAAGATGATCTCCAACTTGTTTTGGTACGCCGGTGTCTTGATTCTCTCGGGGTCAAAGTGTGTACGCACTTGCGACGACGATACTCCCTTATAGAGCACATATGAATGTGGATCTTCGGACGATTGCACAATCCAGCCTCTCCAAAGCCACTTGATACATCTCTGGTATCCCGAGGAACCAATGACAATCGTTGAATGCATATCCACAGCAAGCTCCAAGGCGCTCACTGGCTCGGAGTCTTCTTCGCACACATGCATCAGGAATCGATGACAGAGCAAGGCCAAGAATAGAAACTCATCATCCTTGGCCTCTTCAATGATGATAGCAGCCACGGTTTGGGCGGCAGTGGCCCTTAACGAGTAAAGCTCGTTATCTGACAACTCGTAGTCGGCCTGCTGCCAGTACCATCCTGTCACTTTTAACAAGGCAAAGACCAAACAAGATCTGTACTTGTAGGACGAGGTTCCCTGTTTTCCGCCGCCAACGCCTCCTGCAGCGCGGTAAACAAGCTCTATGACATTCTTGTTTAGCACTGGAGAGTGAGCGTCGGTGATTTCGTTCTCATGAAATACCGTAGGAACCACCTGATCAATCAACGCTTTGAGATTCAACGCAATGCGAAGAGTCTGGCGAGAGTTGGCACATTTTCCTTTGGGGAAAAGGCGCTCGGGCATGGGCCCTTCTTCTTCACTGCTCATTGTCGATTTAGCAAATGTCTACTTTTTAACAAGGAAAACTCGCAGTTTAGCAGTATTGATTAAGGGGTGGGTCGACTAAATTTTGCTTGCTCAGGCCAGAATGTATATGGTTCCACGCGCGTCGCGTATGCCTGCAGCTTTCTGACACGCGTTTATAGCCGATGGGCTTGGCCAATAATCATAGAGGTATGCTTTTTTTAACGCTGAAGAGAGTTTTTAGACAAGCCAACTTTTGATTGCGTCATTTTCTTCTTCTTTTGGGTTATCTTGCATTGGTACGCGATTTTGGCTGCGCAGAAGGTGTGAGACATTCTCATTGTGTGCTATAACCAATAGATCCAAACGTAAGGTTTCTCTCATAGCCAAGAGCCACACTCAATGCAACTAATAGATCAAACATTCCTTCCATACGAAAAACGTGTGGTTCGTCGTATATGGTGACCCAGCCAAGTTTGTGGTGATGATCCGGTTCATCATCAGCAGGCACTTTGTCCGCATATACCCCGTCTCCACTTTTGAAGAACGACGTGGTATCGGTATAAGGAGAGGAGCTAGGTTCCGGGCCGAGTCTCGGCTTGGATGTCAACTCAGAGCCTATTCGCAGAAGCCGGTTGAGTTGCCTCATAGCACGCTTTTTGGAGCCGGACTCGCATTCGCGGAACACCGCTATTGCAGGCGGCACAGCGTACCCAAAATACCGATCTAGATCCGTGAAACATCTGTGGACGTACACGTTTTTCTTCGCGATGTACTTGGTGTCCTGGGAATTGATCTTGGATTCACGATATCGGGGTAGCGACCCCACGTTCCACTTGAGTCCGTCGATCAATTGACTGGCGTAGTTTAGCATTGGCATATCCGGGGCGCGCGGGAGCAAACTCTGGGGAATGGGCTCTCTGGTCAACACACCCCGGAATGAGTCCAGCCAGTCCTTGTACATATCATTATGTGCTTGCAGTGTGGAGTTCTCCATCTGTCGTGGATCGGCAGAATTCAGATTAGCCGGGTCGCTCTCGGGGGCCTTGAGCAAATAGTCCACTTCCAAATTGCTTTGGACCTGGCCATTGCTTACGAGTCTAGATTTCCGGACCTGGAACATGAACTTATTGCTCTGGCGGTCGGTGAGTTTGTCGACTTTGACCAATGGCTCACCTGTGGCGATATCCTCAAACATCATTGAGTATCCAAGCGGCCCGCCAGATATTCTTACAAAATACCCCGGTGCATTGCGACAATATAAGTGTCGTAGTGTGGGGTTGGTGGTGAGATAGAGGCACGGGCCGAATTTGAGAATATGGAACTTCCAGAACGGCTGGTTTTGCGCTATAATACTAAAGTCCTGAGATGCCTTTTTTTTAAGAGCCTGCTCGAAAAACGGGTTGGGGCCATTGGGTTTTTTGCGGCGGAGTGTAGAGCTGCGTCGTGGCAATGCGTGTTGCTCTGATAGGGTTGGGTGAAAATTTGGGTTCCGGCTCGTCAAAGGCGACGCATCTGGCAACGCATTTACAGATTTCTGGGCTTCGGCCTGAAGCTCAGCGTCTTCCGTAGATCTATCAGGCGGGCTCAGCATGCTAGTTGTCTAACAAAGTTGAAGTGTATTGCTATAGCATTTATGGCGGTCATCATGTGCCTAAATGCTTAGGCCTACGTTAGGACGATCATGTGACGCGCTCTTTTCAAGGAAGCGGTGGGAAGCCAAGCTCGAACCTAAGACTGGTCAGAAAGACCAAAGAGCCTCAATCTCAGGTGAAACTGTTTGAGGCTCAAAAACAGATGACTTTTGCGTGACAGTATACATCTTCCCCCATCATAAAGCCGGGTGTATATATGGTCAATACCAACCCCCATTGTCTTCGTTCTTAAGCGCACTCGGAACAAAGCTGCTCCAAGGCTCAAGCGTAGCCGGAGCAATGCGCAGTATGCAGGTGGTCGCGTACACGCTCAGCACAATGCATCCGAAATCGAGCGCGCGTGGCTAGCGAAGCCTGGCGATCTTCGAGCCTTGTTCTCTCTTTTTTGACAAACTTTTTGCGAATACTTGTACTCCATAGGACAATTCTTTTCTGCGACTCTGCTATCACCCTTGACTTCTGTTGTACCAACCGCTAGCGCCTTGCCTCTTTTTTAGGACCACGCATTGCCAACAACGAGGCCAACTATGCTGCACGAAAAAACAAATCATATCGACGACATGGATGTCAGCTCGCCCGCAGAAGTATGTTGCTCAAAATTACTCGCAGCTGGATTATGAAAATTCACTCCACCGGCAATGGAATAATTACTAACAGCATATCTAGAGCGTGAATGGAAATTTGGTGACCTCCGGCGAAAGCACCGATGTCATGCCCTCAAGCACCGAGCCGGAAGATAAACTGCACTATTTCGCTCCAGACCAGAAGCCCAAGATCAACGTGGCCGAAACCGTGTCCAAGTTCAAATACCTTTTGGGCTTGACAAACTTGTTTCAGCATTTCATTGACTCCAGGGCAAAGTCTGACCCTGCTTTTGCCGAAGTCGTCCAGCACATGCATAACGACACCAAACCGGCCCAAGCAACAACAAACGGGTCGCATAGAAGGCGAAAAACAGAAAAGGAGGAGGACGCAGAGCTTCTAAAAACAGAGAGCGACATCACGGAGTTCACGGAAAGCCCCTCTTACGTGCATGGGGAACTTCGCCCTTACCAGATCCAGGGTTTAAATTGGTTGATCTCATTGTACCAAAACAATCTCTCAGGCATTCTCGCTGATGAGATGGGTCTCGGGAAAACTTTGCAAACCATCTCTTTCTTGGGGTTTTTGAGATACTATAAGAATATCAAGGGCCCGCATATCGTCATCACTCCGAAATCGACTTTGGATAACTGGGCAAGGGAGTTTCAGAAATGGACTCCAGACGTCCGGGTCTTGGTCTTGCAGGGAACCAAAGAAGAAAGACAGGACCTCATCGCAAACCGGTTATTGGCATGCGACTTTGACGTGGTTGTTGCCTCTTACGAGATTGTCATTCGTGAAAAGTCGTCTTTCCGCAAGTTCAACTGGCAGTATATTGTCATTGACGAGGCCCATAGAATCAAAAATGAGGAGTCATTGTTGTCGCAGATCATAAGACTTTTCCACTCGAGAAACAGACTCTTGATTACCGGTACGCCTTTGCAAAACAATTTGCACGAATTGTGGGCCTTGCTTAACTTCATTCTACCAGATGTTTTTGGGGATAGCGGGGCTTTCGACCTGTGGTTCAATCCTGAGGAAGGAGGTTCGTCCAATGAAAAGGAGGAAGGCATCGTCGAGCAGTTGCACAAAGTTCTCAAACCATTTTTGCTACGCCGCATAAAGTCGGACGTGGAAAAGTCACTCTTGCCGAAGCAAGAAATGAATGTGTACATCTCCATGTCAGACATGCAAAGAAAATGGTATCAGAAGTTGTTGGAGAAGGATTTGGACGCTGTCAACGGGGCCAACGGAAAGAAAGAGTCCAAAACAAGGTTGCTAAACATAGTCATGCAATTGAGAAAGTGTTGCAACCATCCCTATCTCTTTGAAGGTGCGGAACCAGGGCCACCGTTCACCACAGACGAGCACTTGGTTTACAATTCCAAGAAGATGATAATTTTGGACAAGATTTTGAAGAAGTTTCAAAGAGAAGGCTCCAGAGTATTGATCTTTTCCCAGATGTCAAGAATGCTCGACATTTTGGAGGACTACTGCATGTTTAGGTCTTTTGAGTATTGCAGAATCGATGGACAAACAGACCACGCTGACAGAGTGCAAGCAATCGATGACTATAATGCACCAGACTCTTCCAAGTTTGTGTTTCTCTTGACAACAAGAGCTGGCGGTTTGGGTATTAATTTGACCTCAGCCGATATTGTGGTTTTATTTGACAGTGACTGGAATCCACAAGCTGATCTTCAAGCAATGGATAGAGCCCATAGAATTGGACAGACCAAGCAGGTCAAAGTTTTCAGGTTCATCACCGAAAATGCCATCGAGGAGAAGGTCCTCGAAAGGGCCACTCAGAAATTGAGATTGGACCAACTCGTGATCCAGCAGGGCAGAAACAGCGGCGGTATCAATTCTGGTGCTCAACAAAACGGTAAAGCGGCTTCAAAAGACGATTTGTTAGACATGATTCAGTTTGGAGCGGCACAAATTTTCAATTCACAGGATGGCCCCGACGAAGGGGATGTGGACATTGAAGCCCTTCTCATGGAATCAGACAAGAAAACCAAAGAGCTCAACAAGAAATACGAAAAGTTGGATTTAAACGCTTTACAGAACTTTACAAATGACGAGTCGGTGTACGAATGGAACGGGGAGAATTTCAAGAAAAAGGAGCCCACAGCCATTACGAATATTGGGCATGGCTGGATCAATCCCGCAAAGAGAGAGAGAAAAGAAAACTACTCGATTGATCTGTACTACAAGGACGTTATGAGTGCAGGGTCGAAACCAGCTCCGAAGAGCGGTCCAAGACCACCCAGACAGCTCGTAATATACGATCATCAATTCCTTCCCCTCAAGCTTCTAGAGCTTCACGACATGGAGAAGAATTTCTACCGCAAGCAAATCAACTACAAGGTTCCTCTCAGGAGTGGAACACCTAAAGATTTGGCTCAGCGAGAGGAAGAACAAAAGTTGGAGCAAGAGGAAATTCTCAACTCTCGCGCTTTGACCGATGAGGAAAAGGAGTTGAAAGAGGAACTTTTGACTCAGGGCTTTGGCAACTGGAATAGAAGAGACTTCACTCACTTCATCCTGACCTCGTCAAGATATGGAAGGAATGCGATCACGCTTATTGCTTCTGAGTTTGAAGATAAAACAGTTGAAGAAGTTAGAGAGTATGCAAAAGCCTTCTGGACAAGATACGAAGAAATTGACGGTTTCGAGAGATACATAAGTCAGATCGAAAGTGGTGAAGATAAAATAGCCAAAGTGAAACTTCAGAAAGAGAGTCTTCGCAGGAAGCTTGCTTCTTACAGGTATCCTCTTCAGGAGCTCACGTTGAAACATCCGCCTGCTGCCACAGCCAAAAAGACATTCACGGAAGAGGAAGATCGATTTTTGATCGTGCAAATGTATCGCTTTGGGTTGGACCGGGCCGACTTATTCGAGAGAATCCGCGATGCTATCAGGGTAAGCCCACTTCTCCGGTTTGATTTCTTTCTTCAGTCGAGATCTACTGCAGAGTTGTCAAGAAGATGTACAACTTTGCTTTCTTGCATCACGAAAGAGATCAATCCCGAGCTGACTGCGTCTGCTAAAAAGGAAGCGGCAGCCAAGAGAAAGCTGGAGACGACCGCTGTCAAAAGCGCATCTAAGAAAAGGAGCAGAGCGAGGTAAATATTGACAAGCTACTAGTTTATTTACAGAATCACTTCAACGTGGTTGTAGGCCTCAATTGCATTCTAGACCAAGGAGTTCGTTAATCAAAGGTTCGAGCGTCTTTGGAGGTGTCACAGTATCGAACCTGGCCACAACTTCGCCGTTTCGATCTATGAGAAACTTCTCAAAATTCCAGCGCACTCCGTGGAATCCCAATGACCCAGCTTTTTGCGCTTTCAAGTAGTGGAAAATCGGATCCTCCGCCCTCCCGTTCACAAGCACCTTAGATAAGATCGGGAAGGATACTTTGAAATTCGACTGGACATACTTCTGGATATGTGCATCATCGTATGGCTCCTGGCTGCCGAACTGATTGCATGGAAATGCCAAAATCTCTAGGCCCTTTTCATGGTATTTCTCGTAGAGAGCCTGTAGCTCATTGTACTGTGGTGTGAAGCCGCATAAAGAGGCGACATTCACAATGAGAACCACTTTCCCTCGTAGCAAGTCGAAGTTGTATGATTTCCCTGGTCCATACGACGCAGTCAAAGAATAAAATTGCTCATTTGGCATCACTAGTAAGGTGACACTGAACTTAATTTGATAGTAATCTTAGGTCCAAGATCAAGCCAGCGAATCCTCACTATACTGCTGGAAATTTCTGGTCACGTGAGACAGTCGATTATATAGGCAATTCGTGCAAATGCAACATAGACGAGAAAATCCCTCGGATTCTTGGATTCAGAATTAAATCCTCTCGGCTCACATCTCTGGGACCTAACTTTCAAAGAAGTGAAGTCAGAAGTCTGGCACCCAGTGCATTGCGGACCCGGAGCTATCGCCCGTGCGAAAAGGTAAACAGAAATGTCGTAATTGCAATGAGCGGGGTTTTCTACAAACACAATGCTATTGGTGCACACTGCAGTCACATTCAAGGATTAATAACGATGGGCTCGAGCTTGGTGGATAGACGGATCTTTTTGTTCCATTCAAATTAAATACTAATAAAATATTTTTCTGATTTCAGTCTGGTAGAAACCGGCAAGAAGTTTTGGAATGACGCATAAAACTGCCATGTTTTCCGTATACCGAACACTTTATTCACGAATTAAAAATATACGACACGTAGTGCTTTCAGTATAGTGGGGCTTCTGGCCTTCTTAAATAGAGCCTTTGACTCGCTAGAGTTTACAAATCAATCATTGGTCGGAGTTGGACGTTGGCTATAGCATATTTAAATACGAAGCCCGCAATCTTATCCTACCGTTCTTCGATCAACAAGAAAGCGCGCATGATGACCCCGGGGTTTCCGCCTCCGGTGTATGGCGCACCACCTACCTTTTTTTCTACCAAGCATTTTATTTTCCTTCACCATCACACGATCAAACGGGTGAGAAAAAGATTTAGTGATTTGATATTGCCCTTTTCTAACCAACTCAATTAGGATCAAACAGATCATCAATTTTGGGTCAGGCCTCGAACTTATTTGCGGTTAGGCACTTAAGTTCTACATTTTCTATCTGCCCATTACGCTATCTCAGTGAGCAGGCATACACAATTGAGTTTGCCCTCCTGATCTTTACTTCTTTCACCACCACAGTTTGTTTTGGTATTTCAGCTCGTCTACTTAACACTGGATTGGTACCAAGGCATCATACACGCAAGTAATCGCTCATTTCCTACATCATGTCATTTAATGTCAATTGGAACACCCTAGAAACAGATGCTTTGAGGAACTGGACCACAGAGCTCTTGACGGGAGCATTAAATTCGGGAAAAAGACCCAACATCCTTGCCTCAGACATCACCATCAAGGATTTGAACTTCGGTAAGATCGCCCCGGAGTTTGAAATATTGGAAATAGGTGAGCTCGATAAAGATAGGTTCAGGGGCATCTTCAAGATCAACTACGATGGAGATTTTCATTTGACCCTCCACACGCAAGTGCAAGCAAATCCATTAAAAATATACAGTGACAACTCTCGGGAGCAAGAGGTGGTGAACGACTCATCCTTTGTAACACCAGACTTTTTGTTGTCCACTGAGCCATTCAACATTCCGTTAGATTTGAAATTAAGCGACATCAAGATTTCAGGAATCGGCATTATTGTATTTTCGCAAACCAAAGGTCTCACGCTTGTCTTCAGAAATGACCCGTTAGACTCAATCAAGGTGAGTTCCACTTTTGACACTGTAAAGGTGTTGTCTAACTTTCTACAAACACAGATCGAAACGCAGATCAGAGACTTGTTCAGGGAGACGCTTCCAACTTTGATCCACAAGTACACATTGAAGTACACATCCACCTTCCAAAACAACGACTTCATGAACAATCTTAAACATCACCTCAAGGATCAAAACTTGACAAGCTCTGTCGACTCACTAGAACTAGAGGAATTAGCTCCGAGCAACCTCAAGAAACTCGCTCAGCTCTACAGTTCACGCGAGACACTCAATTTAGATATCCCCAAACTCAAGAAGACGGTGCAAAGAAACTACTTAGAAAAGTTTAACAAGGATTACTATCCAACCTTGACGAGTTCTTTATACTCCAACTTGAGTTTGCCCCCAGTATTGGGGGTCTCACACCAAGACAACAGTATACCAGTCGAGCTTATTGTCAACAATGATTTCAAGCAAGTTGACAACATTTTGAGGGAAATTTCCACGATTCAAACGAAATCTTTTAAGTCAGGCAACGGCGACGTCAAGCGTGCGAAAAGAAGAGTCATAAATTTGGGCAGAAAGTCTAAGAAACCCGCGAGTGACGGTATAATTCGTACTCCGGACCTGGCTAAAGAGACTGGTCGTTACGACTCAGCAAAAATACCATTGGAAAACATCGCATCTTCGTGCGATACAAGTATGAACGATGCCCTTTCGGATACCTCGACCGTACACGAGGACAAGGAGAACATAGTCCACCATCCTACTCCGGTCAAACTCACCCAAAAAAGACCTCCTCTCCACCCAGCGCTCGATCTCAAGGGTGATCTTTTCACACATGCGAATATACACGGCTGTGGCACTCCTTTGAACGCTAGTTCGTCATTCGTTGGAGGTGTTGGGTTGAGGAATTCCTATCTCAATATGGCACCCGGAAGTACCATCTGTGGCTCACCCCTTAGAAACGAACCTCTGAGGAGAGTGGCTTTCGACGAAAAGACTGCCAGAACCAGGAAGTCGATGAATCATGTTGATATCGAGCATATCAATGAGAAGCTCAACACGGAACTTGGTCTTGTCGGCACGAAGTTGAATGCAAAACACAACGAGGCGTTTGCTAGATTTCCCGTGGACAAAGCCTTCGAAATCCCACCGCCGCCATACTACCAAGCCCGTCGCGCTAGGTCTTGAGAAGCTTGAAACAACACAAGCGCCCCTTTATTATGTGAGATGATTTTTTTTCTGCGTTATTTATTATTTCCATTTGCTGCTATGTGAAAAGTCCACTCAACAGTATTTTCGGTGTTACGCGCCTATTTTTCTATTATTTATACGTGAATTATTTATTGAATTGTTCTTTGCCTAGCTATGTGTTTCGAGACCGTTGAGGCGGCTGCCCTTCATGGATTCGAATAAATAGGCATTTCGGCGCAGGCTTTAAAAATAGATATACAGTATTTTCCAAAAATAAAGGAAAAAAAACTTTTTGGTTCGGCCCGCGCAAGTCAAATCGCTCCCGTGGGGCGCTGATTGTCTCTCTCAAAAAACGGATTGTCAGGTCATAAGATAAATTGTCTTCAAAATTTTCGAAAAGCCCTGACACTTTGAATTGTCCTACAGTAGAACTCTTTCGACAAAGCGGATTCCTAAATGTTTCTTCAGTGAGTCAAATACCACGCAAGTTCTAGCAGTACTCTCGTTCGCATGATTCGCCCTCCCTGCTGCCCAATTCACGAGTAACTTAAGTTGCAGCCAGGTAATCAATTTCAAGTAGCCTGCCAGTGAATTAGCCAAGGTGAAAAGGCAAATAATCTATGTCGGTCGTGCTAACAATTCGAGCTGCTCCAGACAATCCTGAATCGCAGCTAAGAAGTGGGCTTGTGGTATCAATGCCATTGTAGAATCGAGCCTCATTTTGAAAGTTTCCTTGCTCTCTAGTTCCCCAGTCGAAATTGCTTGAGGTAGAATTACCCACAAACTATTCATCGGATTGAGCTTTGATACAGAGTTTGGGACTTGCAAGATTTCGCAGTCATAGTCCCCAATGATATTCTCAATATCAGGGAGCATTTCAGCAAACTCCTCATCGATTACGACGAACGATTCTCCTATTATCTTGTCTTTGATACGACTCATAGTTGATTGTAGGAAATCTTTGTGCAAAGCGCTTGTCTCACGTAGATCAACTGCTTTTGGGTCCGCCATGGTGTCTTTAGTTACTTGAGCTTGCCCAATCAGACACATAGCTCCCAAAAGCGAAACCTCCAAATTGTAACAATTCCTCTCTTGCGTTGTAGACAATCAAAATTAGAGCGACTGATGAAAACGCAGTTTTCTTGGAATCGAGTACGGCGACTAGAAACTTTCAGTGCAAATCCCGAAACTTTATACCTACTCATAACATCCTCTCCAGTTCTCAAATATCTCATGCAGAAGCCTAGTTCTGTTGTGAGGAGCTTCTTTGTGGCCTTTTGATACAAACTCATGCTTTTAATACGATCTTCTGAGACCTCCAAAACATCCTTTGTATTCCTGTTGGGAAATTCAGCCACACAGTCACGCACAATTTCTTCAAGCTTCTCATTGGTTGGTCTTTTTTTTCTCTACCTCTGGAAGCTTTGTGGGGTCTTTTTTGTATTTCTGTACCCAAGATTTGGCAGTACTAGGGTTGATCAGCAGTTCCACGGTTGCTTCTCCTACAGATCCCTTTGCGTCTGTCAAATTTGAAAAGAAAGCAGCACAATCGCTAGAGGCATACGATCGACATATTCGCCTAGGCTTTCGGCTTGCTATGACTCTTGTTTTTTTCCGTTGAGGGGGCCCTTCCGGTTGATCTGCTTTATTAGATGTATCATGCCCTTCAAAACTAGCTTAACTGCTCTCATTTTCTAAATGAGACTGCTGAATGGAGTCATCACAAAGTGACTTAAACTGTCCATTAATCTCGTTGAAGCAGTAGTTGAAATGGGCCGAGAATTCCATATAGGCAATGATGTGCGTGTCGCTCGTTTCGTTTTGTGTTTCACATGCACAATGAAAATTGAGCGACTTCATTAAACGCAGCGCCCAAAATCTTGGTTCATGATAAGGCCCGAGAGAAGTCATTGAGAAGAGATAAAATGCTATTTGAATTGTCTGGAAGTCTTGACTGCCCTCAGGAATAAAGGTTTAGCTCAGAAAATAGTTGATTATTATTCAGACAAGAGGACAATTTGCTTTGGGGACAAACTATGCCTGCGAATTATCGGCCCATGCCTCTGAATTGGCTTGTCCTTATGTATTACCATGCTTCTTAGCACCGTCTCCTTTCAAGATTTCGCCGTGTCTTACTCAACTCATTTATTTTTGCCATTTCATCACATCTTCAGGAATTATTTTGCTTTGCGAATTCTGCACATTCATAGGCTTCGCATGACCCGGAAGTTGTGCCTTACCCCCGTTCGCATACTGACCCCATCGAATCACCTCCCCCTGGTGAATCAATGTGTTTTAAATTAATTAGATTGCGCAAAGTTCAACCTTAGTGGCGCGAATTAGCTTCCCTTTGCACAGCAACTCACTATACCACTCTCAGCTTCTCGCTTGGATCAAAGTAGCCTCGCGAAATGCCTTGCTTAAATTATTATGCTTTAGATCAATGTAGGTGGCATGCGCCATTGTCGGTCCATACTCACTCGAAAAAGCTTCTCACACAAAGGCCCCCTCGTTCAACGATTCTTGCCGCCCTTAGTAAATAATTTTGTCCAAGATAATTGGTATCTCCTAGAGGAAAATTCAGCGAATCGTAGCTTTCTTTTGGTAACTGAAACATTATTACAGGATAAATATCCGGGGTAACGCTAGAAATCATCAAATCTAGATTCATACATTGACTATTTATGTGCGGCAAATAACTCGCTGGGCTTTGTTTGTTCGCTTACCCAAATGGTGCTACATGCTGGTATTTTCCTATCTATCCTAGCAACAAAATTCTGAAACTATTATAATGAGGCGAGAACAGAGTATCGGGCAAGCTAGTGCCTAACATCAAACCCAAATACTTGGCTTACACATTGACACATGAACATGGCAGTTCCGTAAGGAGATTCTGGTTTGGGAAACTCGATCTCAAGTAAAACGTCTCGCGCAAGACATTTGAGTACAAAGCGCCGCCATAAATTCTTCGTCGTCACTTTAAATTGAAAACCTTTTGTAGCACTAATGACCTTATTACAAGCAATCTTGAAAACTGATGCTCAATTGCATTTCCTGGCGGCAAATACTTCATTACTCATGAATTGGGCAGCAGGGAGGGCGAATCATGCGAACGACAGTACTGCTAGAACTTGCGTGGTATTTGACTTACAGAAGGAACATTTAGGAATCCGCTTTGTCGAAAGAATTCTGCTGTAGGACAATTCAAAGTGTCAAGGCTTTTCGAAAATTTTGAAGACAATTTATCCTATGACCTGACAATCCTTTTTCGCGAGAGACATTCGGCGCTCCACGGGAGCAAATTGACTTGCGCGGGCCGAACCAAAAAGATTTTTTTCCTTTATTTTTGGAAAATACTGTACGCGCTGTCGCCTCGTGCAAGGTGCAGAAATGTTCTCGATTAGGCGTTTGATTTGGTTATGCGAAATCGCATGAGAACGTGTGCCAAAGTAAAGAAAAAATAGGATCATCGGTACCATCTTGACCCTAAGTTAAGCAAAACACATATTTCATTTCACGTCGAAGCTCACTTTCAGCCCCATTAACACACGCTCGCTCACCACTATACGCATCATCCTAGAGAATCATGGGGTTTGGAAGCTTCCGATCTATTTGTGAGAAAACAGGGCTTCCTCTATGTTCTGTGATAGCCCCACTCAGCGAGAAAAGCTCAACGTACTTCAGCACAGGGGTGGTAGCAGAATGCTATTCCCGGCCCGTTGAGTTGGCGAACACAATGATCTTCCAGATTGGAAACGCCTTCATTCATATTGGAACTCTCATCATCTTGCTTATCATTATTTTCAATGTGCGCTCCAAGTACACTGCCATCGGCAGATCAGAAATGTTGTGCTTCTTCTATCTATACATGGCCTTAACCATATCCTCATTGGTGGTGGACTGTGGAGTTTCTCCGCCAGGCTCGAATAGTTATCCATATTTCGTCGCGCTACAGCTAGGCATCGTTTCTGCTTTATGTCTCTGCTTGTTGTTTAACGGCTTATCATGTTTTGAATTTTGGGAGGATGGATCCCGCACGGCCCTGTTGGTTCTCTACGTGATATGTACCCTCTGGTTTGTGGTCAACTTTGTTTTATCCTTGGCTACGTTTAAGTCATGGGGCTTTTTGTCGAACTCAAACACAACCGCCGTTTTCGTCGTCACGTACATCTTGAACGCAGTCATTCTTGTCGTATACGTTGTATCACAGCTCATTTTGGTTTTTTGTGCGCTCAACTCGTTATGGTATTTGGGCGCGATCGTTTTGTTCTCGTTTTTCTTCGTTGTTGGCCAGATTTTGGTCTACGTGTTCAACAAAGAAATCTGCTCAAGGCTCACCCATTACGTGGATGGGATCTTTTTCGGTACGCTATGTAATACTTTCGCGATTATGATGATCTACAAGTTTTGGGATATGATAACAAGCGAAGACTTGGAGTTTTCCGTTGCTAATGTGGAAAGAGGAGTCCCTGCATTCGCCGATGGCCACGAGAAAACCCACAGCCAGTACTTTAGCTGAGGATACAACTAACTCGGTTATAGAAGACGAAGAGTTCGAAAAATTCTTGTATGAAAACAGAATCGTATACTAGAGTAGTGAGAAAGTTAGAATGACGCGTCTATTTTAGTCTCAATTTGGCAAGATGCCATTTAACAAGTTGCGAAATATGACCCAGCTAGACTCGCGATAACGATGCTTCGTGCTTTGTTATATTCAGATTTAGCCAAATACATAAAGCAAATAGGGATCTGTCCTAAGTCTCGAACTTATCAAGAAGACCAAATCTGATATTTTACGTGTTTAATTTTCCTCGCCTGTTTTTTGGCAGTCAATCTGATGGGCGTAGAATTGAGTGTATTTGTGTGACGCGGGTATGTGTTAATCAAGTCTGGCGCCGCAGCCGAGTCACGGGTGACCTCTATTGTGCAAGATCTGGCAACAAACACGAAAACTTGATTCCTCTTTTATCCCAACACCCTTCAGAACAACAAGCCACAAGTGTGAAGGAAAATGTCTTCAAATGAAAATCTGCCTAACACGGCAGATAGCTCGAAGCTTTTAGAGCTGGATACTATTCAATCGTTCATGAATAGTGATGGCGCTCTTGAGGTCTTGTTGACAAGACTTAAGCAATCGCTCAACACAGGAGACGAGATCTCAAAGTATGTGAAACGAAAGGCCATGATCGAGGACGAGCACTACGGCCTGCTCAAGAAATACTCGTCAAATTTGCGCTCAAACATGAAGGCATCGAGGCAGATCAAGAGCGACAATTTTGCCAGGAAATTTGACTCCATTGTCGAATTTGACGAAAAGCTTTATAGTGTTGGCAGCTCGTACGTCACAGCTTTGAATGTGATGCACGATGAGCTCATTTCGTTGATGAACACGGTGTCCAAATCGAGAAAGTCTATAAAGGAAGAATGTAAGCGTAAGGAGAAAGAATGCTCAGATGCCATTCTTTTGGCAGAGAAGGCAAAACAAAAATACTTTCACCTCTGCGAAGATTTGGAGAAATTGAAGACCTCGGATCCAAATAAAAAGTCTTTCTTGAAAAACAAAACTGCCGAACAACAAGAAGATGAGTTACAGAGAAAGGTTGATGCTGCTGATCTGGACTATAAGCAGAAAGTATCGCAGGGTCGTAAGATCAAAGATGAGATCCTCATGATTCACAGGCCGATGCACTCGAAGAAACTCAAGAACTTGATTTTGGAATTGGACATTGCCATGAACGTCCAGCTTCAAAAGTTTGCGACATGGAGTGAGAATCTTGTTATGAACTCCGGGGTCTTGATAGCTCCTTTGCAAAGCGAAAAACTGTCGATGAAGTCGCTTGCTTCAGATATCGACAACGAGCTAGATCTTTACAATTACCTTTTGGCCCATCTGAAATCTACGACGAACAAAGCTTTAGTTCCCGTGGATTATGTCGCTCATCCATCTTTCTCCAGGAATGCCCAGCCTTCGAAACCGTTTTTTAACAGCAGTGCCAATAAGTGCACCAACGTAAATACCTCCAGTACTCCAATGGGGCATGATGCGAAGGGCACCCCGGGTGAAGGTCGAAAGCCAAGTCAGGATCTCATTTCAAGTGGTTCCAATCCATCTTTCAGCGATCCAAGTGGAAATCCCTCTTATTCTTACAGCTCCCTAGATCCAGCTTCGGAAGAACTCAAGGGCCCCCGCTCGCTACCCCTGTCAAACCCTTATGCACAACCCACTTTCAGTGTTTCGATTGAAGCTGTGATCCAGTTTGCGGGCATCGACAACGTTCCTTTGGTTGTGAAGAGATGTATCGATGTCATTGAAAACTATGGTTTACACATTGAGGGAGTATACAGAACAAGTGGGAACAAGACAACTGTGCAAAGTCTCAAGGAGTCGATTGACTCCAATTTTGCCAATTATTTGTTAATCGGAAACAACATAGACCCAGAAAATGTGCTAGACGCGGATATTTATTGCACTGCTTCTCTCTTGAAGCTCTATTTTACCTGTCTTCCGGAACCACTCTTGACCGCTGAGTACTACCAGTCTTTCATAGATACAGTGAAGTCAAACAACGAGCTTAACATTGCTAAGAAGTTGCACCATTTGGTATATAATTTGCCAGACGGGGCTTACTTCACTCTCCGTGCGTTGATCTTCCACCTTAATAAGGTGGCCGCCAACGAGAGCACCAACAGAATGAGTGCCAAGTCATTGTCGATTATCTGGGGACCAGCGATCTTGTGTGATCAATCAATGTCTCCGCAAGATTTGAGCTACAAGAGCAAAGTCGTAGAGGAACTAATGCTCATTGCGAACGAGATCTTCGAGATAGACTAAAAGCTGTGGGGGCACACTTTGAGGAGCCGCAAAGTGGATTAGAAATTGCAGTGGTTAATTAAAAGAAATACAAAATGTGTTAGTTTCCCATAATGAACCCGAGTGAAACACTTGCTTGTAACTATCGAGACATCAATATCTCAATTGACCCCCGTGTCCATTTGGGTCTCTATAGAGGTCAGGCCCTCTATCGTCTCTGTAATGATTGGGCTGAAAGCTGAATCTCGGAGGCTTAACAATTTTCTGGGGAAACGCTAGCTGCTTGATCTTGAAGTTGTTTTTATATGCCAAGTCACGTTCAGCCCTCTCGCGTTCTCTTCGGGCGTCGTCCTCTGCCTTTTGCACGCGTTCTTTTTCCAATTGTGCAGCGTAATCCTCGTCTGAAACCCCTAGGAGTTTGCGCTTGATATCCTTTAGCTCCGTTTTTAGCTCCTGATGAAACTCGGGCGAGTCGATGATCTTTTCTTGGATATCCTTATCAACTATATTGAGAATACTACTGCCTGAAGTATTGCCGTTGATCACCTCGCCCTGGATCAACGCCGCAGTCTTCCCTTTGTTTTTTAATAGAATCGAAGGGTCGTTTCGTATTTTTGATTCAACCATGACCTTTAGCTTCAATAGTAGGTTGGAGTGTGTCTGAGACTCCCTGAAGTTCTGCAAAAGAATCTTCCTCTTGTTGTCGAACGAGCCATTCTTTTTATACTTGGTGACCAAGGTTTTGTGATCGATAGGACCAGCCGTACCATTCACATCTGAAGTTGTCAGTTTACTCATTTCTTGCGTTTTAAAAGACAAGCTTGAAAGTCTTAATTGCTCGTGTGCAATGGACTCAATGCCAAGACCCGTCTGCCCGATGCGCGCTTTAGTTCGTGACAATTCATACAACCCTCCTTGCACATGACCTACTCATTTCATGCATTACCAGGCATCATCTAAGAGTCGAGCCAAAAGTTTGAAGGTGCCCAGATTAGCGAATCATGGAGCCATCATCCATTTTCGATCTAGGTGGAAGTACTTCGGCTGGATCAATTTCTAGCTCCCACTTGGGCTCGGGATCTCCCAAAATTACTAGGAATGCGTACCATCCGAAAAGAGCCAAGCATTATAGCGAAGAATCAAAGCATCAAATCACACAGTTGAAGTCAAAACTACACCAACATGCTAAAACTCTCCTTACCACCGGGGCAATAAGCAGTCTGTATGCTCTTGTTTATAGTGACGTGGAGAATCTTTGCATAAGTAAGCATTCGGAGCAGGCTCTGTTAGCAGACTTCATTTTTAAAGAGATTGAAACCACACTTTCGCTGAAAGTCCTTCCAAAAGTGGCTAAATGCTTTGAGGCCATAATTGAGGATTCAGCAACAGTTATCGCGGAGTCTTTCCTCACAGTGTATCGTGATTGGGAAGATACTTTGAGACTATTGCTGCAGCTATTCCTCTATTTGGATACGGCATACCTTCTACACCACCCTAGACATATGTGTCTACGAGAATATGGTGTGGATTTGTTCGTGAAAGGCCTCATGGTACAATCTATATCGGGTGATGCTTATGAAAAGTCAAACGATCCACTCACTGCGTTATTGTGTTCTTTATTACTGAAGATACGAGAGGACCGTTCGGATCAGAACTTGCGCGATCTCGCAATCAGATTTATCGCCACTTTGGAAAAGTTGGATCCTAAAGGCCGTCTCCACGTGAACAGCTCTTTGGAAGCTGTGTGTATGCAAGAGTATGTCAAGCTTCTGAAGACTTGGCTAAAGAACAAACGGACCTATGTTCCCACACTCCTACATAACATGAATGAGGACGGGATTTTGCTCATGGAGGCCTCGAAACCAGTTACTCTTGTTGAGAGTTTGAATGCAAAACTCAGATGGAGATTTCTTCTCTCAGACCTTGCTTATTATTTGGAGCCGTCGTTTCCGGTCTTGACAGACTCACACAACCTCAGGTATCTTCGCGCTATAAGGCACTTTTGTGATACTTCGATGGCCGACTATGGCGTTGACTCGACGAGAGTCCTCCTCGCACTCTGGGGAAAGTATGCGCAGGGAAAATTTACAAGCATTATTTCCACTTCTGATATCATCTCAGGAATAATAAAGCTCTGGGATGATCTCACCTTGATATGCGAACAGGCTTTTGCTGTAGAAGACTTCAAGTTCGAGGTCAGGATAGCACTGATTAAAGCATTGGGACTGAAAGACTTATCTGCAGCGATAATTACACATCTATCCAAGTATTGTGATGGTGCAATGAAACAAGCCAGCAAATCGAACGAGGCTTTTTCCGAATTGGAGCACAACGTGCTTGTCATCTTTAAAATCATAACAGATAAGCTGGCGTTCATGTCAATCTACGAAAAAGACCTTTCGAAAAGAATTCTTATGGCCAAAAACTTCAATTATGTTTACGAGAAACGACTTGTGGACGCTCTTGTCTCTGTTGTTGGCGAGAAGGACGAGAATTTCAAATTGAGGGCGATGCTTAGAGACTACTCGAATTCAATGTCTCAATTTAGTCATCTCACACTTCCTTTTGCGCCACCCATGGATTTCAGTGCTTTCGTGCTTGAGAAGAAAGTGTGGCCCGAGATTCCTGGGTTTAGCTCCGATATTTCTCTTCCTCCCGCTCTTCTGCTGACACTTAATCAATTCGAGAATCACTTTAAGAGCACAGGAGCAGTTCACAAGGTGCTTGATTGGAGAAACTATACTTTACACCAAATCGCATTGAGCACAAGCTTTGCATCTGGGCCAAAAATTCTCCAAGTGAACTTGCTGCAGGCCATTGTCTTGATGTTGTTTGAGGAAGTTGATTCCATGTCAATCCCGCAAATCCTAAGTGCAACGAAGATGACTGACAAACTTCTCAGGAGGGTCTTGGGCTCATTGAGTACAGACAGGTATCCAGTGTTAATGATGAACGAGGAGGAAGTCACTTTTAACGAAAATTTCAGCGATAAGTCCAATAGAATCAAAATCCCAATGGGAAGGGAGAAGGACCCACCTGCGTTGGAAGGTGTCAAGAAACTAGTGCACGAAGGGCGTGGCTCGGAGATTAGAGCAATTCTTGTGAGAATTGCCAAGCTGCATAGAAGCATGCTTTTCACAGAACTATTGGCCAAAGCGATTGTCCTTTTGACACCTCGTGGCATGCCGCAGATTCAAGATGTCAAGGCAGAAATAGAACACTTGATCCAGACAGATTATCTTGCGCGAGATGCCATGGGCACCACGTTGAGCTACATTCCATGAAGTAAGTTTAGTTTTTCATTATACATATATTTTGTACTGATTCGATGCTGATAGTGTTATGACTAGACTGGGACATCCTCTGGGTCTGGGTTGTATTCCCAGTGGGAGCCAAAGTATGGGATCTTCGTGTAGAAAGTGTTTTTGAACAAAGGAACACCGTCAGTAAATGTGGCAACGGCAGCAAGACCACCAAAGCCCCAGAAGGCCAAGTTGAGTCCGTAGGCCTTAGCAGCGGATAAGTTGATGTTGGACTTAGCAACCTTGTAGGCTG
>JAKUBE010000091.1:0-32737 GCA_030674755.1 Metschnikowia henanensis | reverse complement strand
TCAGAACCAAGGTCTCCTTACCTGATTTGGACTGGGACTTTGGTGCCTTGGAGCCTCACATCTCAAGCAAAATCAACGAGATTCACTACACCAAGCACCATCAAACCTACGTGACAGGTTACAACCAGGCAATTGAGCAGCATGCTGAGGCCAAGGCCAAGGGCGAGGTCAAGAAAACCGTCGAGTTGCAAAAATTAATCAACTTCCATGGTGGTGGATACACCAACCACTGCTTGTTCTGGAAAAACTTGACGCCTGAGAAGCAAGGTGGCGGTGAGCCACCTGCTGAAGACTCTGAATTTGCAAAGAAGATCAAAGCGCAGTTTGGCTCGCTTGATAACTTGAAGGCGCTTACTAACAGCAAATTGGCTGGAATCCAAGGATCCGGCTGGGCGTTCATCGTCAAGAACAAGGAGAACGGCGGCCAATTGGAGGTTGTTACAACCGCAAACCAGGATACCGTCACAGGGCCACTCGTGCCATTGGTGGCCATCGACGCCTGGGAGCACGCCTACTACTTGCAATATCAGAACGTCAAGGCTGACTACTTCAAGGCCATCTGGAACGTAATCAGCTGGAAGGAAGCTGAAAAAAGATACACTGTTAACTAGGTCAGCTTCAAGGACAAGCCTGTGTTTGAAGTCCAGCGTTTAGTACCGCATGATATAGTCTAATTATTCAGTATTTGAATCTCAGTTGAGTAAGGTGTAATTTAGTCGTGTTTGGTGCAAATCACTCAAGGCACGAACGTAGCGGCTCCTAGAACGCTCGCCGCTTGTTGCGCATCAAACTTGTCTTCGCTTCCAACTTCACCAGCCCGCGATCGTTCCAGCTTTACTTCCTTTTCAGTGGAAAGGCTGCGAAACGTTCTTGAGGACCACGCATCGCCATTCTCGGCCTGAGACTGGTGTAGGTTATGTTTCATTTGCGTCAAGTTATCCCTGTTCAATCTGGATAAACCCCCTTTCGCATCGATGATTCGCACATCGAGCCGAATATTTTCTAGGTGCTTGAGTAGCTTTCGATGCTGGTCGATACGAGCCAAAGAAAACAGCTTGAGAGTTCTTTGAAACTTCTTCTCGTAGAAGTCAATGACCTCTTTTCTCTCAAACATCATCTCTCCCAGGATTCTTTTCACTTGCATACTTAGACTCTCTTCTTCCTTTGTCGCAGCTTCAAGAGAACTTAAGGCCTCATCAACTTTGATGGGATCGAGTGAGGATCGGCTTTTGATTTTTGTGGCATTCATGTGCTTGCTTTTTGTTTGCGCTTGTGCTTGGAGATGCTCCCTCATTATTAGATGTCTGTTAGTGAGGGCCTCTTTTATCTCGTAGAGATCTTCAACTAAGGCTTGCGTACCATCGCCTAGGGAGCCCATATCACTGATCAGTTGTAGAAGTGCAAGTTCAGATTGGATGTGTGTTATAACTGAGAGCTTCTCCCACATATTTTTCATGCCCGGGTGCACGGTCTCAAACTGCGAAAGACCTCTTAACTTTGTGCTCAATTCGGAGACTAGCGCAGCCAATTGTTTGTAATTTCTTTGGTTCTTTTCTAAAGCTTTGTGTAGCTTTTGCCCCGAGTTGTAAGCAGCCTTGATCATAGGTCTAAATTCAGCCAACTCTTCATATGGATCATAAGGCACGGCCAATTGTTTGAGTGTCTTTCTCATAAATCCACTTGCGACAGCAGACTTCTTGTTTGAGTTAATCACGGAGTAGCCAAAGTCGTTTTCGATGAAATATCTAAATTCTTCATCTCGAATCAAAATCGGGTTACGCGTCACACGATCCATCCACTCTTGCCACACGTACATTAGCTGCTTCCTTTCATCGTCCCCACCAGTGGGGTAAGACGTTTGCGCCAGCGGAATAACAGGGACAAAAACCTCAAGGTTGGAAATCAGTAAATACTTGTTAAACTTCAACACCTCACTATATGTCCGGCGGATGCTGGTATATTCCTTTTGTCTGTACCCCAGCAACCCAGAGACACTCGCATCAAAGCGCAAAATCGGGTTTCCCGGCTTATTCTCTTCAATATTGCGGAGCTTGAGCTTCATAGTATACTTGTTTATGAATCTTTCTGGAATTAATCTGATCAACTCCTCTCTGACCAACTCCCCTTCTGACTGCTGCGTGTTCTGATTTTTGTTGATATCGCCAGTTCCGTTTGAGTTGTCCGCGCTTCGAATGAGCCTATTGGAAGCGTTTTCTTCATCATTGGAGTCATAGTCATGAGAATTATCCTGCTCTTGAGCACTGCCTAAGTGACCGTGAATTCCCAGAACTGCCTCACTATTGCTGTAGTTTTCTGGTGGGGCATCCTGGGAGAAATCCCCAGGCTCAGCAAACGGATTATTATTTTCAAATTCGTCTGGGTCATAAGGAATCGCAGATGACATTGTGGGGTGTATGATTCTAGTATGAAATTCCTGGTGACGAAATTATAGGTGCTTAATGGGCGTCAACCGCAGAAGATACAGCCTGTGTAGAGTTGACCAAGATAAAACATACAGACTTGCCAGAGTAGTACGCTCCTCGGTCTAGCGCGCGAGGTTCTTAATAGGTTCGAGGGAGGATTTACAAAATTGTATACAGAGGAACATCTAGAAAGATCGAGGATTTCGTAGAGAGAGCTTTGCAATTTCTCGTTCTCTTTCCCTAAAAAGATCGTTTGGAGTGGCATATATTTTGCACTAAGATCCAGTTCGACACACCAAGCGAGATCTATGTAGATCTGTATAAGGGCCACTCGCTAAGTAATTCGCAAGTATCTTTGAACAATTGGACATTTCGACTGTGCATCGACCTTCGTATCTCCCTCTTGTTCGATGAACTCGTAAGCTGTGGAATGAGATCATGATTTACCGTAAGTAGTCTTTGCAGCCGGCTAATGCCTTTATAACTGCGTCATCGAGTCGACTCAGGCCTTGCCTTGTGAATTTAACTTCTGTAATTTACTGAAGGAATTGAAGCGAAGACTCCGTCTCAGAATAGAATCTTGAAATAACTAAGTCGTGTCATGAACGCTCTTCAAAGCCGCTCCTCGGCAATAACAGATGTGGTCTTTACAATATTGTAACCCCAGAAGCCAATAACATTCAACACTCCAACTCTCCAACCTTTGAAGAGACCGAGATACTTTATGCGTGTCCAGACACTGGCCTTTTGCCTTTCATCGTGGTTGAGGCCTGAGTGCCTCAAATCCCAGCCATTGAAGTCGACAATAAGATTTTCATCAGGATTATCAATTGTCACCACTCGATACCTGTCTTCGACGATTGTCTTAGGCTTCAATAAAAACCTCACTTGCTCTTTTCTAAGCAAGTTCTCCACTGGTAACTTTATGAAAAACTCTGTGATCAGGAGACACAAGTTAGCCACAGTGAACAAGTTGGGCGACAGATATGAATCTATGTTGTACCGCACAAACAAAAAGTAAGGAGCGGACTTCCGGAACACAATGGTGGAAATCTGATGCAAAACCGTCAATACTGTAATTGTTGGCGGTGGATTCAAGAAAAGGCGAGCTGGATAATGCCTGAGTGAATCTCTGACAGATCTTGAATTTATCAGCCTGGCCACTGGCTTACTTTCAGGAGAGTTCAGCTCAGAAGTCGTAGCAGACGCATCGTCGCTCACTTCCTTCAGGGACTTCGAAGTTTCTGCGGGTCTCTTGACAGTCTGGCTCACCGACTCGAAAGGCGTGATCATGAGCCGTACCTTTATCAAGTCAAGAGGCATCAAAACTACGCCAGTCAAAACACAAGCCATCACAGAAAGCCATAGCGATTTTGCAGGCTCCGTTGAATGTGTCAAATCCAAAAAGAACGGGTCTGGAATGTTCAAAAAAGGCGAGATAAATCCTGTGATCCACGCCTCAATGGTGTGAGACAAGGTGTAATGTATGAATGAGGCATTGACTCCACGAAAGAGAGCAAATGGCCCGTCTTTTGCAGCAATGGCAGACATTATATCGACGGTGTGTTGCGTAACAGGATATATTTTATGCGGGTTTTTCTTTTGTTGATGGGGCTTCGCAGCGGAACTCTTCTCTTTGAAATTCAGCGTATTGCTAATCTCCGGCAGGGTAGGCTGGAAAAAATCGATCTCCTCGTCATCATAAAGGCTGTCGTCGACGAGGCTTGAATCGGTACCTTTTGTAGGCGTTTTTATGTGAGCTTTGGGCTCTTTTGGCGCCGATTGTGTCGACTTAAAGTAGCCCACCTGCAATATTAACCTCACGATGTCAAGTGGCTGGGAGAGAAGCACCCGGCAATAATTCTTGAAAAAACTCCACACCAAGTTCTTGAACAACTCCAGAAGATTGTTGAAATCGAAGTATTCAGAAAGCTCCAAGTCATTGATATAATTGATCTCCGATGAGGGGGCGATGCGATCCGGCCTTTGCACCGCAGATGCGCGGGCGCCTCCAGAGCTACCGATACCCAAATTCCCCAGTAATAGATTTGTGCGGCCTCCGCCAGAGCCGTACGTAAAAGAGGAGGTGATTTCTTTTTGTGTCTTTGTGTCTATTAGACCGACCCCTGGTTTATAGATTACCAGGTAACCCGCGTTGAACGTATCATGGTCATAATAGGGCCTTAATTTGCTATCACCAGGCATGTCTCTAGGTAAAACGGTATTTGAGATGCTTGACCGGTACGGTGAGGACTTGAGAATTTTTGGTTAAGTCTAGTATCTCCCTGAAGTAGGCGTGTATGTTAACTTGTTGGATGAAAATTAGATCTTGTGTTTTATGTATGAAAGAGCCTTGAGACAATTCTGCGGGGCTCACAGAAGGTGTGGATTCTCAGTGCGAACTTAGAAGAGTTGCCTCCGCTGGTGTGCAGGGCAGGGATAAATAGCAAGGATATGTCGAAAGCCTACAACCACGATGCGGCCTTTTAAGATTGGTACTTTTATCAGCGCAGTCAGTAACTGCTTTTTGAAGCCACTGAATGAAGTGATTTTTTGTATTGGAATCAAAATATGAACACGCTGACGTTGAAAGGAGCACCTCTCAAATAAATGCGCTCGCGAGCTTGATCCCAGGCCGGTAGTTAATAATGAACGAGCTTGCTCTACAAAAGTGTTCTGATTATCACATTAACCTCAATCCTTTGGAAGTTAGAGCTTTCTATTGAATTGACTTTCTTATGTGATTAATGATTTCTGCAATTTACATTCCTTGTGGACAATGTGCTGACTTTCACGAAAAGCCACAAGGATCTTTTAAGATTTCATGATAAAACCGTTATTCGCGGGGTGATACCTAAAACAAGAAACAGCCACTAGTTACTGGTGGCTTTCCATTGATGAATGCCCAGTTGAGTCATCCGATTTTCCGAGTGCAAAGGGCTGACATTTTTTGTATTATTAAAAAAATGTTTTCCCTACATAGTTTCAAAGATGGACCTAGGTTTCGCTCACAAATAAAGTAACATTCATGACTTCAATGCATTTGCTAAAGGTACGGTGTCTGGGCCATGTATGTCTACGGTCCTACCGCTAAAAGCAAAGTCTTCTCTGTCGTTCCTTCGCCGCGCCCTTTGGCAAGTGTCTTTCACCTTGGTACGGCACACAGCCCCGAATCTGGATCCGCGCTCCTCTTTCGCTTTCGCAGGAGACGAATTGTTGTCTCGCGCAGCGTGCCTTACTTTAGGTGTTGATCCTCTTGTCAACACGCGGTTATTTGAGATATTCCTATTTGCTGCTGCTTCTTTCGTTCAGATACCCAGGTCAAATAGCGCTCACAAAACTGCTAGAGTTTCAGGCCTGCGCGACCGATTGTAAATAGACGGCCGATTTAGATCCATATCACCGCAGCAGAAACTGCCTGCAACATTAGCTATCTGGGGAACTCTAGATCCCGGCAAGCTCGACAAGTAAAGTCGACATGAACTCGAATTTTCAGGGCCAGGGCTCTCACTTCGCGAATCACCAGCTACATCTGGACCCCCGCGGTGAAATGTCGCAGATGAAGGCGCTCAACATTCCGGAGCTTGCACCCATGGGAGGCAGTGATTCTCCCGCTGCTGGCGACGATAGCTTCATGGATGAAGACACAAACGACAACACGTTCACCGAAGGCGATGCTCCTTCCGCATGGCCGCAGCTGAGCTCGCCTGTTCGGCCCACAAACCCCGGGCCCTCGCTTTTCCATCAGCCTTCGTTTCCGCTTTCGCCCACGTTTTCGGGCGGAAGGACATTTGAGTCGCAGGAGCGAGGAAACTTCAACCTGATCGATAGCAACGGGTCCATGAGCTTCCGGCCACCCAACGCATTCACGACGCTCAATAACTCCAGCAACACCAACTTGTCTGATACGGCCTACCTGAATGCATCTGCCTCTGATTCGCTACACGAAGTCGCGCCATACATTGGGGATAACTTTAGTGTCGGTCACTTTCAAGGCACGCCTCCCCCTGTTCAGCAATTTGCACATCTGCCCAGTCAGTACAACGACTTCGCTTATCTGCAAACCCAGCAACAACAACAACAACAGCAGCAGCAGCAGCAACAACAATTGGAGCAAGATAGCGAGCGTGTGACTCGCGAGCGGCAAGCGGCGGAGCAAAGGTTTGCGCAACAACAAGAGGCTCGGGAGATCTTTCAACTTCAGCTGCAGCAACCGCAACCAATAGTTCCTAAGCCCTTTGCAGACACCAAAGGTTTGCCGCAACAAAACCAGTTCCAAAATTCCCCCAGTTTCACACAGCCTCCCACATATCAAAAACGGAATAGAGCGCCGGAGGACCCACGCACCCCTCCTTCCCAAATCACAGGAGCTGGGCATGATTCTATGCCTAAAAACTCAAACTACGTCTATTTTGCTAGACAGCCCAATTTGATGAGCAGAGTGACCCAGGACAAGGCTGCCGGTATCAAGTTGAAATTAGAGAATGCTTACCAAATGTCTGTGAGCCATGCAATCGAAAGAAACCAGCGTCGATTGGAACTAGAGAACAAACTAGCCAACGAAGAGGCCGGAATGAGTGAAGAGCGTAAGAACAGACAGTTGCAAAACCTAGGAAAAAAAGAGTCCCAGTTTTTGCGTCTCAGAAGAACAAGATTGTCGCTAGAGGACTTTATTACCGTGAAAGTGATCGGAAAGGGCGCGTTTGGTGAAGTCCGTTTGGTGCAAAAGCGTGACACTGGTAAAATCTACGCCATGAAAACACTTTTGAAGGCTGAGATGTACAAGAAAGACCAATTGGCACATGTGAAAGCTGAGAGAGATGTTTTGGCTGGAAGCGACTCGCCCTGGGTAGTTTCGTTGTACTATTCTTTCCAGGATGCTGTCAACTTGTATTTGATCATGGAGTTTTTGCCGGGAGGTGATTTGATGACAATGTTGATTAGATGGCAAATCTTTACTGAGGACATCACCAGATTTTACATGGCTGAATGTGTTTTAGCAATTGAGGCCATTCACAACCTCGGCTTTATTCATCGTGACGTGAAGCCTGACAACATTTTGATTGACATTCGTGGGCATATAAAGCTTTCTGATTTCGGATTGTCCACAGGTTTCCACAAGACGCATGACTCAAGTTACTACAAGAAGTTGCTCGAGAAAGAAAACCAGAGTCAGAATGGCTTGACAGTACCAAGCAAAAACGGGCAAAGGAATTCAGTAATGGTGGATGCAATCAATTTGACAATGTCCAACAGACAACAAATGCAAACATGGAGAAAGTCAAGAAGACTAATGGCCTATTCGACTGTCGGAACTCCAGACTACATAGCACCTGAGATTTTCATTCATCAAGGTTACGGGCAGGAATGCGACTGGTGGTCGTTGGGTGCAATAATGTTTGAATGTTTGATCGGTTGGCCGCCATTTTGCTCAGAAACCCCTCATGAAACTTACAGAAAGATTATCAGCTGGCAAGAGTCCTTGATCATACCGGAGGATATTCATTTATCTCCAGAAGCTGAGGATTTGATCCGAAGTTTGTTGACCAGCAGTGACAGAAGATTGGGCCGAAACGGTGGTGCAAATGAGATAAAGCAACATCCGTTTTTCCGCGGAGTCGATTGGGAAACTATACGTAGGGTTGATGCTCCATTCATCCCAAAATTGCGATCCATTACGGACACGCGATTCTTCCCAACTGACGAATTGGAAAATGTGCCGGACAGCCCAGCCATGAGCCGAGCACATCAGCAACAGCAGCAAGAATCGGGAGAAAATGTCAAGGAAGATCTTCCGTTCATTGGGTACACGTACTCTAGGTTTGATTATTTGACCAGAAAGAACGCGTTGTGAGCTTTACCTGGATATGAAAAGATGCAATATTCTCTGGAAAGAAATTCTATACGACACATTGCAGTCAACTTTGAGGCTAGAATATGGTTGTTCCAAGGTAGGATGTGTTAGGTGACGAGTGGCTCCATTCGTACGCACGGTGTTCGAAAATGTATTAAGCCGTCTATCTCGCGTATTTTCGACCCTCGCTCCAGTTCCCTCGTGAGAGTCGCACAACCTTTAACTAAGAGGGAGACCCTAGCCGCCGTGGCCAGCCCCCTTTTGAAGTCTTTATTTTGGGTGTTATCTTTGATCACTCTTTTCATCTATTCTGCTTAACAGTTCAGCCAATCTCACTATCTACGTTACATTTTGCTACTTTACCAACTTAATTAGGCACACTTTTCTAACTGCTGAATAGTGGAAACCTGACGAGATGTGCCTGATGAAGTGCGGGTATGAGATGCCATGTGTGCTGAACACGATCTCGAATGGAGCGTAGATAGCGAGCACAGATTTATTCTCAAAAGCCAGTACCTTCAATGTGTATTTTCGAAGATCTCAAGCTACTAACGATGACCTGGAAGCAAATAGCTTGAAAGTAAGCCAGAAGCCGCTTATTAAGCACGGCAACTGAGGCTTTCATAGTCGCCGTGCGTCGCGCGCGTTATTACTTTTCCCAATGCGTACATCTCGGCTCGTCGGCACCTCCGGGAAGCCGACACCGTCCAGGCATGTCTCGGCTATTGTTTGGAAATATAGACACAATCTACTTAGCTTGCATCCTTTTTTTTTTTGCAAATAAAAGTCATCACATAAACTCAGAAACGACTACAGATTTTAGCTCAAAGCGAGTGAAAACGTCAGAGTTTAAAATGTTGTTTTTTGATCTTAAGAGTTTGCGCAAATACGAATGAACCTCAATCAACAGCCGATGCGCGAGCAATTAAAACCGGTGAGATCTTTTGAGGACGTGAATGTACGTACCGATCACGCCACCTTCAACTTCCATTTCACATAATGGGTCTGATCGTTAAAAAGCGGCGTGAGCTTTTACAATAGCCGTCGTAACTATCAAGTTCTGGACAGCGTTTAGCGTCCCAACGCTATAAATTGAATCACCTATCTATTTTCACAAGCCGCGATTGAGGTGAGACAATTTTCTTACCATTCGCCACACGAGCGAAGAAAAGCGCGCAAGCGCCGAGAAAATCATGCCAAAGCAATGATCTCACGCTAGAATTTAGTCATAGAGGCAAAGCCTGAGCCAGAAAACACGGAATCGTCCCGAAAGAGAATGTCTCCAAAAAGAGTGAGCCTCAAGGTGATATCTATTATCTTGCACCATATCACTAGGTCCGGCTATTCTCTCAGACGCCTGGACTATCCTGCCCATATCACTGTTTAATAATTTTTTTTTTATTCTTTTGGCCCCAAAGTTGACACTTCTCGTAAAAACAAAAGCCTTTTCCATTTGTAGTTTGTTTCCGCAAATTCCGGTGCTGCATGATTAGGTGACCATGCGTTTTGAGCCCTGGTCACAAAAGTGGAACTACTGCTTTTCCATTGTGCAGGCACTCGAAGAGTGGTACTTATGTGTTGCACATCCTGGCGTTGCCTTCTTTTCTACCTCCCCCTTAGCTTCCTCGAGTTTCGTTTCTCCTCAGTATTCATACCTCTGTTCTTTTCCCGGTGACGCTGAGCAAATTTTTAAATTAATCTGGGCCGTTCTCAAAGCCAAGTGAGCTTAAATACCAACCTCGGCCTCCACATTACACCTAGCCTATTCTGTATCTTAATACTTAACTTCTGGCCAGGAAAAGTTACCGCAGAATTACAATGGTCCCGCGTTTTCTTCTCACCGCTTCTGTGCTCTTTGCCTTGACAGCGGCCTCGGCTGACTCCGAAACTAGCGCAATTGCCGTTGACTACGTATCTGAATTGAAGGAGTCTGAAATGGGCTTTCACGTGAAAAAGGATGTACAGAATGGCGGGAATGATCAGCTGGATTCAAAGGCAAATTCATCTCCGAATGAGGCTCATGATCATCACATGGACGCCATGACTGCCCCCGCCAATTCTTCGGCTAACCTCATTCCAATTCCACATCGAGCAAAGCACAGTCATGGGATGTCCATCCTTCACGCAGACCTTCTGCCGGAAGAGCGGCTCTTTTGGGATAACTACTCCACGGAAACGTTTTTCACAACCAGCTCGAAACATCGCGGCGCGTTATACTCTCATATTGCTTCTTACGTCGCCTCTTACGTATTCTTGTTCCCTCTTGTTCTTGTCTTCTGGAACATTCACCATGCAATGTATCTTCCGACATTGACCCTACACACTGCACTCATAACGGTGTCCTCGGTCAGTTATTGGGTTTTTATTGGCTCTGTAAGAGACGACTTATATCCACACAGTGCCTTTTCCACAATGACGGGCTTATTATTTGCTGGCTCGATTGTTCATTGGGTTGTCGCTCTCATCGCACTGGGTTACTGCGCAATAAATGTTGAAAGTGATCACGAATATGCCGAGTTGGATTCTGATGAAGAGAGTCTGTCTTTAAATTCTCCCACCCTCACTTTACGCGAGTCTAACTCTCGTTTTGACTCTTTCGAATTAGAAGAGCTTCCTCATACCGCTCAGGATGGCCATTTGCAAACATCCAATGATTCGATGCTTCCTTCTAAGTCAAGTGCCATCAAGCGGTTCCTTGACAAGCACTCTGTTTTGAGAAAGATGACGCGTGTATTTGGTGAGACAGCCCTTACTATGACCACCCTATTCAACTGGACACTGTTTTCGTTCTTCCTTGTGTACTTCCCCACTGGAATTGCAACCTATCTTCGCTATGGTCAAGACGAATTCAAATTTAACTTGCTTGCCCATTTCATCAAAGGCGGCGTGTTTTTTGTGCTCGGTTTAGTAACCTTGGCTCGCTACTGTGGCGCATTCAAAGGAAAGGGGTGGGCGTGGAATCACCGCTTCGTGACGCACACTAAGGCTTCTTCAGGGTGGCTTAAGTGGCAATCAGAAGGTCTCTGTACAATGGAAATGATCGAATCAAGTTTGATTTTGTTTTATGGCTCGACCAACATGTTCATGGAGCACATGGCTAACTCTGGTGGTGAGTGGTCAGCAAAAGATCTCCAGCACGTTTCTATCGCATTTATCTATTTGGGCTGTGGTCTCTGTGGCGTTTTATTGGAAAAGAATTTAGCCAATTGGAGGTTTACCAGAGCCATGGAAAATGCTTCTCTGATAGCTGATAGTAAACAGCTTGCTGCAGTCCAAAAGGCTACCCCGGGATTCTCTCCCAACCCATTTCCTGTCTTGACAATCTACTGGACTGGAGTACTCATGTCTCTGCACGAGCAAGCATCCAGCTTGTCAAGTGAGATACATCAGCAATGGGGGAATATGTTTGTTCTCGCTTGTGCATTCCGTGTGGTGTCTTATTTATATTTCCTTCTCAAGCCGCAAGAAGGAAAGGCATTGACCAAGCCTGTATATCCAATTACCGAGTTGTTCGTGGCTTTTGGATTGCTCGCGGGAGGCGCCATATTTATGGAATCATGTGACTCTGTTATTTACCTGATGGAATATTACGGGCTTACCTCAATGTTTACCTTGAACATATGTTTGGGTTTTGTGGCCCTTCTAATGGCTTGGGTTATTACAGTGTTTTCGATCAAAAATGCATTAAAAGCTCGCATGTGTCTCCGCAGATCACAGGTGTGAAGCTTGAAAAGTTGTTTGACTTTAGCCTTGTGCAATGCTATCATTCCTCCCCTAATATACTCCAGTTATCTCTATACATTATTTATAACATCGTGAATGATAGCAACCTCTTCAGGACCTGTACTACAACAGCCTCCAATGACTCGCACATTGGGTATAGTGAGCCACTCCGTAACCGCTTTTCTCCATCCGCCCGTGTCCGACCGAAATCCATACTTGCTTGGATCGGACATGTCATTGCTGAAACCTAAGTTGGGATACACTATGAGGTTGAAGGGTTCGACATTACGTGATCTGCAAGCTTCGTTTACTGTGTAAACTATTCCTGTCACAAGTTCGTAGGCCACACAATTACAACCTGTCCCTACAAAAAACTTGTTGACGATTCCGTTGTTTTGCGAGATGATGTAATCAATGACTTCGTCAAGAGGTGTGCCATCCACAAGGGTAGACACATCTCTGCAGCTGAAGTCCAAGTAAAACTCCTTACCATAGGAATTTGAAAAAAGACTTTTGATGAGCTGAATTATACTTTTTACTTCGTCGAAGTTTGGGATGGTCTCAAATGCGATGACGTCAATATCTGGATTCTCAACGTGAAACTTTACCAACTCGGTATGGTATTCAGCCAACTCTGAAGAAGATATACCATGATAGTCACCACTATACTCTGCTCCGTTGGCTAGATATGCACCGTATGGACCAATAGATCCAGCAATGTAAATTTTCTTATTTTGGGTCGAGCTGCTGATGGCTTCTTTAGCGCAGTCCACTGATCTCTGCCACACATCGTGGATTTCCTCCGATGACATGTTGCTGTGCTTCTCTAAAGTAAGCTTCGAAGCCTGATAGGTCGACGTAATTAGCATGTCACATCCCACATCGACATAGCTTTTGTGAACTTGTGTGATTAAAGAAGGTTCTGCCAAAAGTAATTTAGTCGACCAAAGAGGTGAACCTTTCACAGAGAGGGGGTGATCCAACGGGAGGAGGTTTTCAAGCTGAATGCCCATCGAGCCATCCTGGACCAAGACTTTCTCAGATATCACCGTTTTTAACGACATCTTATGAAGTATAGCGTAGGAAGGGCAACAAAATGAAAAATGTTTTGGAAGAATAATTTGAAAGATACACTGTAATAACCAACGGCCACTAGTTATAACTAGTCCCAGAGCGCGCCTTGCAAAACGATACGACGCACCAAGAATAGAGAGATTTCACGTCAGGCACTGAAAATGCAATTAGGCAATCTCTAGTGCAGATACCTTCGGTACTGTGAAACTTACATTTATCATATTCTCCTGAAGGTGAGCTCAGGACGTACCACTTTCTCTTTCTTCTTTTTGAGAATCAACAATGCCAATGTCTTTGATAATTAAACGAGCAAATTTGTTTCGGAAGGTGGAATCTAAATAAACCAAGGGTAATAAAATATGCAGAAAATGTTTTCTAAAACAAAACGTTTTCAAAGCAAAACAAGACCAACTTTTTTATACAAACTGATCGACAAATATGACAGAATTCCAAAATTCCAAAATAAACATGAACACTTTTCTACAGTTATAAATGCCATGGGACCTCCTTGGCTTCTCAAAAGCCAATTTAGACCTGCATATGCGTCAAGGACCAAGCCGCGAGGCTACTAAAATTCAAACATCATGTTCTTGATTCTGACAGCGTCAGCAATGGAAAATCCGGCAAAGAGATCAAGAGACGAGTTCCAGCAGTCATCTGGAGATGCGTATAATGAGTACGAGGACTTCGCAAAAAGAACGCATACAGACCCGGCAGCAGAGCTCATTACCAATATATGTAAAGACATTAGGAGAATCGGTGAAAACTCGAATTTGGCTAGCCAGGTGGACGACATTTCTTACATCTCCAACCCTATAGTGGCGGAGTTTGAAAAGATTGACAAGTTACGTGAAGCTGTCTTGGCCACTTTTTACGCAGTGGTTCGCGAACAGCCACAAAAGATCCCTAACCTTTGTGTGTTGATATTTATCTGCAATGCTAAAAATTTTTTGGTCGCCAAATACGTCATTGAGTACTTTCATGCAAAGGCGCAAGAGCAGCTTGACCTTTTGAAGAATAAAGATGAACAAATGGTTGACGCCGACGAGAAAAAGGCCGAACTCGAAGACGTGGAGACTGCTGGGATCTTTAACGACTTGAAGTCTGTTTTCAAATTTTTGGCTGCTTTATCTCCTATCATCGAAGACAACTCGGTAGCTAACATTTTCAAACAGTTTTTGAACATTGCAATCGACTTACAAGCGTCTTCAGACGTGCGTAATGGCTTGGCCGAGGAGATTTTTTACAACGTGCTCGTTGCTACACCTTACTTGTTTGCTAATTCGTACTCGACCCTGACGATAGATACTGCAAATGAGATACTCGATTTGGCGCATAGGTTCACCATAACAGAGAGCGATGTTTCGAGGACAGTTTCAATCTTGGAACCATTCGACTCCAAGAACTCGAACTTCACTGACAACATGCCATACAAGCCTCAAAAAATTGTCAACTTGATTTTGCCTGCCCTCGTGTCTTTGCAAACCCCAGACAAAAACTGGGTATCTTTGGAACTGTCATTGTTTGTGAATTTCAGGGACCTCATGGATCCTATTATCGCAGACGCGCTCAAGAACAATACGATCTCCTCAGAAGTTGTGAAACATGCATTGCCTCAGTTGTCGATCCCTGGGATTGATGATTTGAAGCGCTACAAGCCAGTTGGTTTGATTGATAATTTGTGGTTTGAGCACCCTCGTTTACTTTTTCAAGTATACAACACAACCACATCATTCGAAACTGTCCCACCTATCGAATCCTACATTGGCTTATTTTTCAAGGATATTGCTTTTGACATCCTAACCAATATGTCCTTTAATCAGAAAGAAGCCTCTATTCAATTGTCAATCTTGGACTTGTTCTGCTCGAGAGACTTGTTCAGTCCTCCCGGCTCAACTATCGACCAGTTGACTTACATCGCGAGAGATAACGAAAGTGGGGAAAACACCCCACCGCTCTCTACTTGGAAAGTGGAAGATGTTGCCGTGGAGAGTATTTTGACGATGATCTTCCAGCTTCCAAAATCATTGCATTACGAGATATACTACTACACTGTGCTTATATCTTGTTGCCGAGAGAGTCCTGAATCCATCGCGCCGGTGTTTGGGAGAGCTATTCGCTTTTTTTATAACAACTTAGACACGTTCGATTATGAGCTGAAAATTCGATTTATGGATTGGATGACGACTCAAATTTCAAACTTTGACTTCAGTTGGAAGTGGGATGAGTGGGTCGCAGATTCCATCAAGTTCTCCAACCTCACATATCACCCCAAGAAAAACTTCATTAAGAACTTGATTGCCAAAGAAATCAGACTATCGAACAAAGCTAGGATAAGAGACAGTTTTGTGACTATGGCTCAGGGGGATGATGGAGAGAGCAGAGTCGTCGCTTTAGATGAGTTCTACAAATACTTGGACATTTCCTTGTTTCCAAACTCACTCGAGTATATGATCAATTATGATTATGATTTGTACGGAGGTGACAATGAAGACTTGAAAAATATCATCAGTACCTCGATCACCAACAGGGTGGAAGCGCTCAAGGAAAATCAGGTAGTTTCCGCCCAGGAAGAACTTATCTACGAGTTTTCCAATCCTCAAATGCCGCTTAACGAAGTAGCAAACAAACTTTATGATTTCATCATTGCAAACTGGAGATCAAATGAGCAGTTCAATTATATGGTGAATGAGACGACGGAAGCTATCAAATCCTCGGTCGTCAATGTTGATACCGGAAAAGTCTTGATCAATCTCATTTTTCAAACTTATGCCTATATTGGGTCCAGATCCATCTACTCTGTGGTAAGTATTCTCAACAGAGATATCGCCAAGTTAAAGTACATCAGTGGAATGACTGTTACAGAGGAGGATTACAGAATTAGTGGCAACGATTTCATGTTCCCGGAGTTGAATTTGTCCGAGGAGCAGATATCCTTGAGACAATCTTGGATTGTCGACTCGATATTGAGGATCTGGGTGCACCAACCACAAGTTGCATTTTTGATTTTGGAGTACCTTATTGAATTCCAAATTTTGAATCCGCAAATGCTTATTCGGAAGGCTCTTGACATCAACACTAATCTTATCATTAACAACGTGTCTTGCATGGAGTCAATGAACAGGGTGTTGAGTGAAAGTTCCAAGAACGAAAATTTCAAGGCTGTGATTCTCTTGCTTTTTGATCTTATTGTCGAGAACTTGAATGCTACTCTCAAGAATTTGTCGCCTGAGGACTCAGAAAAGACACCTGTCAAGATCACAAAGGACTTTTCCGATGACGATGCTCAAGATATGGAGCTCATGAGAAATGTTGACTTGCAATGGCTCTTTTATGAGTACAAAGGATTATTGAAGTCATACGTCAGAAAATTCAAATTGCAATACGCGCCTTTTGTGGAGGAGGTGAAATCCTGCTTCGGAAACATAGAGAATGAGCCTGTCAAAAATGATGCTTTAAGGTGGATTGATGAATTGGAGTATTAGTATGTGCACCTGAAGAAGATCTTCTATTTGAAGACGATTCAACGTTCCGTCATCTCGCGTTTGGGTATATGTAAATGCTAGTATCCAATTATTTTTGGAAGCTTCTGTAAGGTCAAGCGCTGTGTAAGCGAATTTCAATTGTCGCAATTGCAACAGAAGTTCCTGCACGCCACCTGGCCATGCTTCATGCAATTTCGAAGATCGGATCTTTCTCGCTTTCTTTCAAAGTACGTCATAATGTCACAATCGAAATATGCAGTTGAGACCACCAATCTCACTTACGTGTTCAGTAACAAAAGAGGATTGGAGAATATCAACTTGCAAATTCCATGGGGAAAAACAAACTTGTTAGTTGGCCCCAATGGCGCCGGCAAGTCCACGTTGCTCAAGATTTTGGCAGGTAAAACATTGATCAAGCAGGGCAAGCTCAGACTCGGTGGTTTTGATCCGTTTGAATTTTCGATGAATAGGAACAGCCACGAGAACGCGGATATCAACAACTACATCTCATACTTGGGCACCGAGTGGGCCAACAATGAGGTAGTAAAAAGAGATATTCCGGTCAAACTATTGATCTCCTCAATTGGCGGTGAAATTTATCGTGAAAGAAGAGACGAGCTCATTCGTATTCTCGATTTGGATCCTGATTGGTCTATGGCATATATTTCTGACGGTGAGCGCCGGAGAGTCCAATTGGTGATGGGGCTTTTGAAGCCATGGAAATTGCTATTGTTGGATGAAGTGACCGTTGATCTCGACGTCATTGTTAGACAAAATCTCTTAAACTTTTTGAAAAAGGAATGCCGTGAAAGAAATTGCTGCGTAATCTATGCAACGCATATTTTTGACGGATTGGGCAAGAATTGGTGTGACAGGGTTATTCACCTTAACGAAGGCCGCAAGACTGATGACATTGATATCAGCCAGATAAGTTTCGAGAAGGATATCGACGGAGTAGAAATACGAATTGATCCTAGCACGCAGGAGAAAGCAATTGACGTTGCGTTGGCAGAATCTCTTCACCCTCTTGTGTTGCATTGGCTCAAGGAGGATTTGACTGTGAGAGGCTCCCGTGCAGAAGAGCAAGCCAGAATGAAAAATAAGTTGAACGATTGGGATAATGCCAGAGACGGGCACTATTTCGACAAAGACTCAAAGGTGGAAGATTATTTCAAGGCAACCAGAAGCAAGCAGGAATAGCATACCGATCTTCAAGGTTTCGCAATAGGTATAGATGAGATGCGAAAAATGTCCCAATCAAAATACAAAATGGGCAATGCTTTGATTATCGCGAGTATTCTCAATCATTAGCGAGAAGTTGTATATCACAAGCGTTGTATTGTCGCTCATTCGGAGTGTTGATACATTTATGAGACATACAACCACGATTAGACTTTGGCAAAAGTGTGTTCTAGCTCAAGGAAACTTGAAATATCTGTCTGCTCTTTGAGACGCTTTTCGAGCGCCCAGATCCGAAATTTTGATTGTAGCAACTCTTTTTCGTACGCCTGTTGAGGAATCGGAGTCTCCATCACAAGCAGCTTAGGGACGTATGCTTCTAGTTTGGCTGCACTGCTTTTCTTGTTCTGATGTCTCGATGGCACAAGAGGCGTGCTTGGGGCTCTTTTTTCAGATTTTCTCGGAGTAGCTGGCGCCGGAGAGATGTTCATAATACGTGGGTGTGTGGCTGTTTACAATGAAGCATTCACACATCGATTTTCCCGTGTGTTGTTTTCGTCACGGGGTGCGAGTCACGTGACCGGTTGTTGATGAGGACGTCTTGATTGGCGTCAAGGGAGTTATTGAAGCTATCACAAATGATAATTTACGCTACGAGCTCAGCTTTTGATGTAAAGAATGGCTATTTCTAGAGACCTGAATCCTCTTAGAGTATTGCAAGCACTTGTCGCGTATGCATGTTTCTGCCAGAGATGGGAACGCATGTGCACGTTGGGAACCAGACGGGGGTTACCCGCCTTTCCGGAATCATTCCTTTTATGTTCTTAAAGGTTTTTATTCTCGCCAGAGAGAAGAGCGACAACAAGAAATATTTGCCTATAAATTGCTGAAAAAGTATTCTACATGGGTGGAAGTTATACGTTTTTAAACTTCGCTAGTCTAGCGAGTTGTGGAGAACGTGGGGAGTGAGCGGGCACGTGACTGCAAATAGCCTGTGCGCGTCCACGTTGCCAGCCCGTGAAGAATTTTTTTCACTTCCCTTCTGGCTCTCCCAAAATCATCACACAAAATGTCTAACAACGAGAGAACTTTCATTGCTATCAAGCCAGACGGCGTTCAAAGAGGCTTGGTCTCCTCCATTCTCTCCAGATTCGAGAACAGAGGTTTCAAGTTGGTCGGCATCAAATTGTGTCAGCCAACCGAGGAGTTGTTGAGAAACCACTACGACGACTTGCAGCAAAAGCCTTTCTTCCCATCTTTGTTGTCTTACATGTTGTCTGGTCCAGTTTTGGCTACTGTGTGGGAGGGCAAGGACGTTGTCAAGCAAGGTAGAGCCATTTTGGGTGCCACCAACCCATTGCAATCTGCCCCAGGTACCATCAGAGGTGACTTCGCCATTGACATGGGCAGAAACGTTTGCCACGGTTCTGACTCTGTTGAGTCTGCCAACAAGGAGATCGGCTTGTGGTTTAAGAAGGAGGAGTTGGTTGAGTACAAGCCAGCTTTGCTTTCTTGGATCTACGAGTAAACATACACCTAACTGTTGTATGAAATGATCTCTCGAGTTCAGGTTCATTAAATAAAGTACATATTCATATTGAGGGTTACTTTATAGTCTCTACCCTTCGTAGCCAACGAATTGACCATCCTGCACCTGGTTTGGTTCGAAAGCATCTCTCTCAGCAGTTAGTAATAGCTTTTTGATACCGAGACACTTAGAGGCAGTTTATTTCTAGATTTCGAGTGGAACTGGGGTATCAGCTCATGACCTTTACATTCGAGTTATACTTGAAAAGTTATTTGACTCACTACAACGAGTGCAGATGGCGTCTCCAGCGATTATCTATCGCATAGTTATATTGAGACAGTTGAAATTTGAAATTGCGGGTTTCAACCGCCCCGCTAATATGATGTTTGAGGTCAGATGAGTCAGCGAAAGCGAATCTGGCATTACATAACAATTGGTCGTGTCTTCTTCAGAAAAAGTTCAAAAGTTTGCCATATCTCTAAAAAAAGCTAGAATGATTATAGATTGATTGATGGCTTTTTAAGGGTACAACTCAAGAAGCCTTGTTCTGAAGTTCGCAGTCGCGTCCCCAGAAAGTGCGTCGATTACTCGAGCTTTCACTTAGGTGACTGTTGCAAATACAAGCACTGCAAACTGCCATACAGATTCGACATCATACTAAAACGAGAATGTCAATGGCGGATGATCTTTTTAATGAGGAAAATGAGGACATGATTGATGATGATCAGGACGAGCATGACCAACGAGATGAGAACTACCAATCGGACATGGAATTAGATGATAACGTGGATAATCATAACAACTCTCACAATATAGGAGGCAGACATATCGACAATGCCGATGACGGAGAAGACGAAGATGATGATGGTGATGAGGACGATGACGAAGACGATGACGAACAAGAAGGTGAAGGCGGCGAAGAAGGTGAAAATGCGGAAAATGAAGAAGAAGGTGAAGACGGAGAAGGGGATGATGAGGATGGAGAAGATGACGAGGATGGGGAAAATGAAGACCATGTTGAGGAAAATGAAGACAACGCAGACGATAAAGAGACCAACACTCGTGCCGGTGAAAAAGATGAAAATCAAAGGCCTCATCTGAATGATGCAAAAGGTCCTTCGCATTCGGAACACGCATCATCTAGACCCAATGGCACGCGATCTGACGAAAGGACCACAAATGGCGAAGATATGGCCACCAAAGGCAGTGCAAAGTCAGCTGAAACTTCTGAGAAGAAGCAAGGATCATCTCTGAATCAGTCAACGCAAGTGAAGGGTCTCGAAATTAGAGCCAAAGCTTTGGCAGCCGTCAAAGCCGCATCCGAATTCGATATTGTGCCCATGGTAGCCATGCCATACTCACAACAATGCCACTCCGTTGCCATATCGGAAGGCCCCAAGTGGCTCCTCACAGGTGGGGAAGACGGCTTCATTCGAAAGTACGATTTCGCTGCATCAATCGACGGTAAAGCGCCACTCACGGTGGCTCAAAAGCACAATCTAATGGACAATATCAACAAGGCTGGTGTGATTGGCTCCTACTGGGAAAATGAGCAGCCAATGACCAAAAGCCAGATAATCAATAGCAACCCGAAGTTTCGAGAGTCGGACTTTACCACAGGATTTGCATCCTACGAGCCCAAGATCAATCCAGTGTATTCTTTGGACGTCGAAAGAAATGGCTTATGGTGTCTATCCGGTCTACTTTCCGGAGGTATATCGCTCTACACCATGATATACAACGAGGGTGCTATTCACCACTATTTCAGACATAACCTGAGGAGAAATCAAGAGCCCACGCTAGATTCGGGCCATCTGGACGCAGTCTCTGTGCTTCGACTAAACCACGCGCAAAACGCTTTTTTATCTGGGCTGTGGGACAAAACCATTCGTGAGTGGGATCTAAACACAGGGAAGACCAAAAATATATATAGGGGCAGTACCGGTCAGATCTCCAGCGTGCGATATAGACCCGTGGGTTTGACAGATATTACCTTTGACGATCTAGAAGCGAAAAGCGATGTCGACTCTCTCTTTGGTAGTGACCAAGAGGACGATGAACATGGCGACAACGGAGATGCAAATATATCAAGGTCTAGCATCAAGGCTGACTCTTCGAAAAACAAAACTGTCACAGATGACAAGATCTTCATGAGCTCCAGTATAGACGGTGCAATCAACATATGGGACGCCAGATTCTCAGGTTCGTCTCCTGTGCTTAAACTTGGCGTCCCTGACGGTTCCCCACCTTGGTGCATGACAGCGAGCTGGTCGAACGATGGCGACAAAATCTATGTGGGAAGGAGGAACAGTACAGTCGATGAATTCTCATTGCGCATGCCACATGAGAAGAAATCCGGAAACGTGGCCAGTCCAAATGTCCTGAAAAGGCTCATCTTCCCCAAGATATCGGGCCCGGTGAGTGCGTTGTCTGTGATGCCCAACGACAATTTCATATTTTGTGGGTCGAACGATAACATTCGACTCTACAACTTAAAGTTGTATGATGAGTTTACGCAAAAAACAGCCACTGCCAAAAAACGGGCCACTCCTTTCTACGTCATTCCGGGACATCATGGGGGAGTACTCAGTAACCTTGTTGTTGACGAAACCGGGCGGTTTTTGATCAGTACAAGCGGCAACAGGGGGTGGGGGCATTCCGCATATGCCGATGTTGTATTGGTATATTCCATAGATACCGAGGCATCACAACAGTGAGATGAATCGGCCAAAATCACAGGCGCATTTAGATCCACACTGGTCATTATAAATTGCCTCTGCCAGAGACAAACTTGCGAGGTAAAAAGTGATCGCCAGCTTTTCTCATTGAAGAAAGCCCGTGATATAAATTGATCTCTTAACAGACCCCAATCCCACTTGTGTAATTTCTGCCAAATCTCTCACAGGCCTGAATTCTTGCACGTTTGTGATCGCCGAGCTAAAACCATTGCAAATATTGGCCAAGCTTGCTTTGCTGAACATGCCCACCTGTTTTGCAATTATTTGGAATGTACTTTTGGGATAGAGCTTGAGCACGGCTCCTACTTCAGTTTGCTTCAAAAGAAAGTGAAGCACAAAACTTACGAACCCAATAGTCAAACTGAGCTTGTAAAATGAAAGTGTAGGGGTTTTCTTCGGCTCATTCCCCTCACTGTCATTATTTCCGTCATGTAGCGATATCTTCTTTAATAGATTCGATGTGCTGCAGATCAAAGTATTGTTGAGACTGGAAGAAACGTTCTTTAAACTCATGATAGAAGAGACAAGGCTCAGTTTGGAAATCTCCTCATCATCAAACTCTGAGTTAATTGACGTAGCTAGAGAATCAATGCGATCAAGCGCGTCCTTCAATAACTCTGCTTCATAGAGGCATTCTTCCTTTTGTTGGGACTCTTGTTTTTGAACGACATCTGCCAAGGTGATAGGTTCGTAAACTGTCAATACCTGCCCCCTCGATAAAGGTATACGAGTGTATTTAGATGTGCTCATGAGCACAGAGTCCTTATTGAACTTCTTGAACCACACATTAAATGTTGTGCTAGAATTGTGCAAGTCTTCGGGATAACACGTTTGTAGGAGATGAGCTGCATCATTTAGTACTTCTTCAAGAGTATCTTCATTTAAACATGAGACTAAATTCGACGGCGAAAGTAGCGAATGGGCAAGGTCCAAGTCAATCGAACCTGCATCAAAATTACTATCGAGCTCGAGGCGTTCGAAAATCTCTGTCTTGTGGTGAATAATCATGGCAGCATAAATGTATAGAGATGCCATCACAGAGCCATGGCCTATGATAAAGTCCCAAATGAGCATGAGAAGGGTTGCATTTGGCAAATCGTGACTGAAAAGCGTTAAAATAGACAGCAATGGTTGTAGAAACTTATAATCGTAGAAGACACCACCGGTATTCCCGTAAGTGCTGTTCGTTTGCTTCAAAAGCTCGAATAAGTCCGGCTCGGCCGTCTCGATGATGAGAGGTATGATCTTAAGATGATTGATTGTAAGTGAAATGTCCCGTGTCATAAAGTCACGCAAATGGTTGGTAGTCAAGGCCTCCAAGATACGAAAGGCGGCTTCGTCAGAGCCGTTGCAAGTTAAAAGTATCACACTCGCGATATCATGGTAGCCCTGATAATAGTGAAGACAGGGGTATTTCCGAAGAACGCGGATTATCAAACAGTAAAGTCGTTTGCGCATAGCCTCGATGTCCTCGGTCGAGAGGATGGTTGTATAGGAAGACTGGCCGGCCAGATTGAAAGAATTGTATTGGCACATGACTGCAAACAGTCTCCTCACGTCTAACATCACCTGAGCCTCATCCTTATGAGGAGGCTTATCGTTGACAGACAAGAAGCCATGCTCATCACCATCTTCCGCACAGAATTCGCTGAGAAAGCGCTCATTTTCAGAGACTTGATGGGACTGATCTTCTTGGGACAACAAAGCCTCAGACTCGCTGAGCCCCAAATGAGCTGACCAGGTTGCAGCTCGCTTATCCTGAGGCATCTGGACACTTATAGGATTCCCCTTCGAGAGAGCCTTGTCAAAATTTAGAGGGTTGCTTGCAACTCTGTCGACCTCAGACTTGCTTTCTAATGTTTGCGACCTCGCAAAAATTGAGCAATCATCTAGAGATGCGCTCTCGCTGGCATCAACCAACAGATAATCCAATGTTTGCATGTGCCAGTCCTAAATGCCGTGAATGATTTCGAAGGTGAATTTCAAGAAATTGTGTCGAAAGATTTTGTCTCACGGATTTCGAGACTTGTGAGATAGACTTTCGTCGAAGGGTTCTCTGTTTCACAAAGTATGCTCTGAGACTGAGTACGTTTTCGCAAGCAGTTCGAACAATTATAGTTTCATGAACTATCCCATATAGTCCATTCAGGGATCGGTGAACACTCTTGATACTTGAATATAAAATTCTGAGACTTGAAGGCGTCTAGTAAATCTTATTTCAATTCACAAAAGGCAGGAATATATTAATGCAAAGTTTTGTTCGTCGATCCGTCGTGCAAAGCGAAGCCCCGCGGCGATAAGAAAAGAGACGCAAGCATTGATAGCTCCAACTGGCCGCACGCTAAGGAGGAAGCAGAACGCACCAATTTCCAGAAGAACAAAATCCTTAGTAAAAAGAGAACTGGGAAGCTTTTTGAGCCAAACTTAATTAAGGAAACAACTTCTTAGTAATGATTCAAAAATGAACTCATCAAATCACACTCACAAATTTCAAAGTGATATGACGCAACGACCGTCTCATTATATTTACGAGCAATGACCTATTCTTACCAGAAATGCACATCCGAAATATCCTGTGATATGCCTCATGAGATTTGACATCGAGCTTCAACTTTACATTGAAAGCCCAATACGGCTTTAGCATATGTTGACGACTTTAGTCACTTGAGAGAAGCCTTGCCAAAAATTTGTAAAACTTTTAGACATTCTACATTCTCGAGGGTAAAGGAAGTATTCGGGGGATAAAAGTATTGTCGCGCTTATCCTACCCGAGGAATTTCTTAATCAGTACCTCTCCAGGGCATGGTTTTCACGTAAGTAAAACCGCGACTTCCCCGCAAACTCTAGCCCTGATGTTTTTCAGACCCCAGGAGAATATCTCATAAAGGTTAGGTTTTGACTCGTTCTTTCAACAGCATGCCTTCTTCTGTACTTCGAAATGAATTGGCCATAGAAATTGATGGCGTGAGAACCCTGTTTCATTTCATTTGGTTGAGAGACCACTGTCACTGTTCAGAGTGCTATTTCAGTACAACAAAACAAAGACTACTCAATTCGGCTAAAATAGACGAGAATATCCACCCAGTGGAGCAAGATTTCGATGAAAAAGTCTTATCAATAAGGTGGAGTCAGGATGCTCATTTCTCAGAATACTCCGTCGACTGGTTGCGCTTACACGCATACAATCCTCCTCTTGTTACTAAAGAGTTGAAGATAAAAGGCGAAAAAGAAATCCTAGCTCGCAAACTTTGGGATACAAAAGATGTGCAAGATGTTTTGCCCTCTGTAGATTTTAACAAAGTCATGGCTTCGACAGATGAAACAGATGGAGAAGGTGCCATCAAAGATTGGTGTTTGAAGATCTGGAAGTACGGATTCACACTCATAGACAATGTTCCTGTGACACCTGAAGATACAGAAAAACTCTGCGAAAAGCTCATGTTCATACGACCCACACACTACGGGGGCTTCTGGGACTTCACTTCCGATTTGGGAAAAAAGGATACCGCATACACAAACTTTGACATTTCGGCTCACACCGATGGCACGTATTGGTCGGACACACCTGGCTTACAGCTCTTTCATCTTCTATACCACGATGGTACGGGCGGAACCACATCCCTAGTTGATGCATTTCAATGCGCAAAGAAATTGAAGGAGCGTTACCCCGAAAGCTACGATATCCTAACAAGGATCCCCGTGCGTGCTCATTCTGCTGGCGAAGAAAAGGTCTGTATTCAGCCAGACATTCCGCAACCAGTGTTGAAACTTGATCTCGAAGGGAACTTGATACAAGTTAGATGGAACCAAAGCGACAGATCTTGCATGGATGCTTGGGAGAACCCTGCTGATGTTCCGAAATTTTATAAGGCTATCCGCGATTGGTATAGCATAATAAGCTCTCCTGAAAACGAGATGTTTTACCAGTTGCGGCCCGGCCAGTGCTTGATATTCGACAATTGGAGGTGCTTCCATCTGAGAACAGAGTTTACTGGTAGAAGAAGATTATGCGGCGCATATATCAACAGAGATGACTTTGTCAGCAGATTGAAGTTGCTAAATGTGGGTAGAAGCGCTGTCTTGGACTCTTTGTAATGAGCACCTAAATATTTCCTAAAAATTCCAAGATTTCACCTACCGTTTGACTAGAGAAGTGAAGCTTCACGTGTATCTGACTTGCATCGCGCATATTGATTAGATTACTGAGAACACTATAAATGTTTTGAGAAGCGCGCTCAACAAACCAATGACCACTCAGTGGAAGATGGGGATCTTGTCCCAATCCCATGGGTTGTTGAAACGCAAGCCTACATCCAACTTGGAAATGGACTCCAAATCAGCATCGGCGAGGTCGAAGTCGTTCACTTCCAAGTTCTGCAACAAACGTTCGGCCTTGTTTGATTTTGGAATCACCGCAAGACCTCGCTGGGTGGCCCACCTCAACAAAACTTGTCCTGCGGACTTTTTGTGAGCTTCCGCAATAGACAAGATGCTTTCGTGCTCAAACAAAGTGACACATTCCTTCACTTTCGGATGGTCCAATTCCACGAAGGATTGTGGCCCAAAAGATGAGTATGCAGTGATGGCAATGCCCTTCGACTTCACATACTCAAGCAATCTTGGCTGTTGCAAGTATGGGTGGTGCTCGATTTGTAAAACAGCAGGAGGGATCTCTGCACCTCTGAGTAAGTCTTGAATCAAGGCCCCGGAGAAGTTGGAAATACCAATGGATCTGATTTTTCCCTTTTTCACCAACTTCTCCAACGCCCTCCATGTCTCAAGCAATGGAACATCTTCGTAGTGAAAGTTGTCACCATCGCCACAGTAGAACCCAGGTGGATACTTTTCTTCGAATGGGACAAATTTGAACGCAATAGGGAAATGGATCAAGAACAAATCCAAGTACTCGACGTTAAGGTCACTCAATGTTTTGTCCAAAGCCTTTTCAACGTTGTCTGGGTGGTGATAGTTGTTCCAAAGCTTCGACACTACGAACAACTCGTCACGTGCCACCAAGCCTTCCTCAAGGGCCATGTTAATGCCTTTCCCCACTTCTTTTTCGTTGCCGTAATCTTCAGCGCCGTCAAACAATTTGTATCCAACCTTAATTGCATTGTAGATCGTCTCAGCGCAAGTGTCTTTGGTGACTTTCCAACAGCCGAAACCAACTTGGGGCATTTCATAGCCTGAGTTCAATTTAATTGTAGCCATTTTCTTGAGTTGTGCGCCTTATTATTTGTGTGCGAGTGGTGATCAATTCCGGCTTATTACTACCGAATGTTGCAATTGACTGTTAGAAATCACAGGGCTGTAATGAAGAACGACAAGTGAAAAGTAGAAGAAAAAAGCAAGATCTGTCTTATATGTGCCTCAGTAAGAACGCGGGGGAATCCGGGATTTTCGAGGGTGGGGAAAATTACCGTGCACTGTATGCAACGGGCCGGGAGCGCATTCCGCTTTTGGCAGTCAACCGCAAGATTGCGCAATTCCTGAGGCACGAGCTTTCGAAAACTTCCCACTTCATGCTTCGTACAGTTACGTATAAAACCAATATCTTTTTTGCGCTTAAAGTACCGCATCTAAGTATATTTCGTGAGCCTTGCAAAAATACATAAAGCAGTAAAACGGTTCGTTAGGAAGTCTTGTCTCCCAAAGGAGCAAGTCAGTCACTGAAGAACCACGCATGCAGTCGGAACTAAGCTCGAACGACTTGCGCACGTACACGAGTTTTGAGGAAATCAGATTCTCATTCCAATGACTGAAATTATTTCGTTTTGGAGCGTATTGTGTCCGTCTTGGGACTCATACAAAGTCAGTGGACCTGACTCACAAGTCTATAAAATATAGACATCAATAAGACGGGCGCGTCGCGACTCACGATGTTGCCGCGTCGCAATGAGTCGGCCACTTTTAAACCTTTGCCCGGTTTCTCTCCAGCAAAAAGCTCGAATAAATTCGTCATTGCAGTGTATTTGCTCGCTCTACTCTCAAAAGTTTTGCTTACTGTTGTAGCGCCAATATATGCTGAGATTTCACTCTTCTATTGCGCTAAGCATAATTGTATTCCTCGAACCACTACTCTACTGCATACAGAACACCTCAGGGGACGAATGTAAACACCGCACTTCGCATCACAAACAATCATAAACACTTCGTCTACCATCGAGCCGCCATTGATAATATTGCGTCATTGAGAATTACTATCGGCCCTTAAGTCACATCAAGTCTGCTATTTATCGCTCTACCCACCTCTCGTGCTCTTACCATGAGACAAGTTCCTCTCTTTCTCAAGATCAGGAGAACTTCTGAAGGTTCTCACTTAAACCTCTGCGCAGATAACGCCATATCGCTTGGGGACACAAACTACGAATTCTCTTCGGTTTTTCATGACCAACTTCCGCAAGACGCTCTTCAACTGTTGACGAAGACGAGCGCCACGCTTGTTCTTGTGGGGCCCGCGGAGAGCGGGAAATCCGCCAGCGTATTCGAAGTACTTCGCTATTTTTCGAGCTTGAACACAAATGTTCAGGTCGCTGCGTGTGAAATTAATAAAAACAACACATTCCTGGATTCATTCGATGGAGGAATTTCCAAAAAGTTTGTCACGTCGGCGCCCATCGGGGGTCAGCTCAAAAAGATTACTCTTGACAGCCGTGTTATCGCGAAATTGATGAAGGAGAGGTCTGCGACTGCTACAAGATCCAGCACAAAACATAGCCACTCGAGCTTCCTTGTGCAAATATACCATAACTCCAAAGTACTTCTTCTCATGGAAGCTACGAGTCTTCAGTATCTCAATTTAGCCACGAGCGGTCTGCCGGCTTCTTTCGATGTATCTTCATCTCCATGTCTTTCCCTTCCTGGCTCCAGAGCCAGCCGCTCGGTGAATCCAGTCGCAGCTCTGATTTTTCGGAAAGCTTCGAATCTCAGCTTCATTATGCACTTGGACGAAAGAGGTGACATGGGATTAAACAAGTCGTACATGATGAACCTTTCACAAGTCTTGGAAACTCTCCGTCTGGGTATTGCTCAGTTGAACATTCGGACACGTTCTCCATCTCCCGCCTCGACCATTCCTCATTATGCTAGGCCTACTATCTCCTCGAATGGGCCGAACAAGCCTATTTCAGCTTATAGGGTCATCAAACCCATTAAAAGACGGTTTGGTGCTCAAGTGGAAAGGCTGGCTTTGAAAACTGCGCCGGCCCAACGTCAGAAAACCGCCAAGCCCCACAAAAATGGAACAGCGGTCTCACCCCGCGAGCTGATTGAAATTACACGACTTCAAGAAAGTGTCGTTAGTCTTGAGGGTCAATTGGCCAAGACTCGTTTACTTTACGCCAACTCGGTCGAAGAGTTGCGCACCCAATTACAACAGATCAAAACGCAGAACTTCCCAATAGTTCAAAATGGGATCTTGACGGCTCGCAGAGTTGTCGAAGCGACAACCCGCGAACTTGACATCAAGAAAGATACAATCCAAAATCTCCAAGCACGGCTTTTGGATTTGGAATCCGAAAAGCATCTGACTCAGTTGAAAGTCCTGGAGTCATCTCAGTTACTTAGTGAAAGGAATGCGGAATTGGATCGCATGAAGGAATCCATGACCCAGGCAAATCACTCATTGGTTGCAAAATTCGAAGCGGAGATCCTGAGATTGAGAGAAAATCTCGCCAGTTCTGAGCAGAATGCTGAATGCCTGATGAAATTAAAGAATGAAGTTCAGGCTGAGGTAACCAGGCTTCGGGATGAGAATGAGCGCTTGTCTGGAGAAAATGGTCAACTCAATTCAAATTTATCGGAGCTTATGGAAGAAAGAAAATCACTCCAGCAGCAAGTTCTTGATGCGCAGGACTTGATATCATCGAACCAGAGGTGTCTTGAAGAACTCCAGTTCAAAATAGAAGGGAAAGACAATGAATGTCAAAAGCTTAAAGAACAACTTCTTGCTGAGCAGGCTCTTCTCGCGGAGAAGACCTCAGTTTTCGCAACACAAGCTGAGGCCAACGATCACAGTTTGCAGGAAATTGATAATCTTAAAGCGCAAGTGGTACAAATGCAAAACACTTTGCAACAATACGAAATCGAGAGTTCGAAGTACAAAGCAGAGCTCGCGGGCACTGAAAGACTGCTAAAAGAGGCAAATACTAAATGTATAACCTTGGAAGAAAAGAATCAAGTGCAGGGAAGTGAAATCACGCTTCTCAAGACGAGGCTAAATGAGAGAGAAGCCGCGATCTCCGAATCACAAGATCTACTGGAGAAATGCTCCCGCCTCGAAGTCACAGTTAACAATCTCGCTGAAAAGGCCAAGCAAAGGGAGGCTGAACATGAGAAGCATGTAATCCGACTCAATGAAGAATTAGGCAGAGCTAGAGGCCTAGTGGCCTCGCCCAAGAAAACAGCGGAGCTTCCTGATTTGGACTTCAACAATGGAAACAACACGTTTTCGTCTATTGATATTTTCGATGATCAAACGGAGTACATGAATTTTTTCAGACGCCCTGCTTTGGGAAAGTCACCTGTTCCCAGCCCTACACGAGCGTTGACGTTGACGCAGTCTAACACCAGAAATACCCCCAACGCGAAATCAGTCGGAAAGACACAGGATGTAAGTCTTAACTCCGTGCCAGCTAGCCTGAGTGACCAGGAGAACATCAGGGGCTCGGGTTAATATAGTATTGACGACCTTAATTTTTGGGTCCACCTAGTGTATTTGAATTCAAATTGTATATGTTCATAGATATTTCGAGCGCCTTTTTTTTAACCTGGTACTTCGCCCTACATTCACTACAAAACCGTAAAGTTGAAGAAGCTTCCACATGTAATTTGCTGCATTGATCTCGTTAAACTGTTCTTCTATCGGAGAAAAATCTAACCACAGGTCCCATGCCAGTGACGTCTACTGTCTTCTCAAACCAGCTCAACAACAACGCCCCATGCTTCGCACCGTAGCTCGTGGACATGATTTTGTAGATGTACTTCATCAACGTGTCCTGTTGATCTGAGGATAGCTGTGAAACAAATGAGGGAAACTCTTGGATGTTGTGATTGTTCTTTATCGACACAAGAACTTCGAAAACGGTTTCAGCATGCATGTTTTTCGTTTGCTGATCGCTCACGTATGGTGGAGTATCCAAGACTGCCTGCAAAGCCTGCAAGAATTGACCCAGAGACAAAGACTGTTTAACCTTTTGGGAAACAGCAGCGATTTCGCTTTGGGTCACTGGAGGAAGATCCGGTACCAAGTCCTGCTTGGATAAATGATTTTCGGGTTCCAATGCATCGATATCAATTCTTCTCCAATCCTCCATAATTGCTCTTCAATTGTCAAGATTGATGCTAGTTATCAGTTCAATCGTGGAGGTGACGATTAGTTAAAGAAACGGGCTATGGCGCACAAGCGGGCCGAATCTAGATACGTGGTGCACGGATGTCTTTTGCCGTTATGAAGATATTATATTTTAGACCGACATTATTTCCGCCGAAAGTCTTTTTTTTTCTCTTTATTTTCAAAGATTTAGTAGTTAAGTTTATCATTAAAAAGGAATTTATTTGCCTTTTTGTTCTTAGTAGTCTATATGTGCAGAGGGTTGAAACGAAAAGGCCTTACCGTGAAATGCCCTGAGCAAACCCCATAAAGGCAACAAGCTAATGGTAATCTGTACTCCTGTGCTGTAATAACTGAAATTGTTCTTGCGTTTCCTTTTTTTGCCCAAAGGTAGTCTTCTTATCAATGGTTTCTTTGGCGAGCAGGCAACCAAAATGGCGTGCAGAGGAGCAACTGGCCATCTATTCTCACGGATGTCAAATGAATTCATTACGATAGTCGATTATTGCGTGCTCTTGAAGCGTTTTGTGTCTCCTTCTTCGTCTTCACCTGCCTTGTTGGCAGCCACAGTCTTTCCCTCTTTCTCACCTTTTCCCTTCACGAAGTCATCTAGAAATGCAATCACTTCTGATCTCAACTTCAATGATTCCACGACAAAAACAACTAGCCCGTCGCTGCTAACTTCGTACTTGATGTGCTTCTCGTTCGGGAAAGCGACTTTCTCGTCGAATTCATCGAAAAACGCATCCACCTCATCTAGTGTCTGGACACCATCGAGCATTCTTTCCTCCATGTCACCCTCTGGGGATTCTTGCGAGTTCACCACAATGATCGCTCTCAAAGGATTGTCCAAGTCCCCCTCTTGATCTGTTTTAAAGACGATGTCAGATTCTTCGGCCATACTTGTGGTGTAATCTTCAATTCGCCTGATTAACAGAGTTGGGCTTGGTGATGATCAAAAATGCATTCTGTATGCAGGCCAGCATGCTTTATACGCATGTCATCAAATGCTTAATTGCAATCTGTGAAAAGCTGGGCTTGCAAATATGGAAACTCTCACGCTGTGACCACTTCGTGCAGCCTTCTGTTCATACCTATGGCTGAGAATCCAGCCACAACAATTTGTGTAAATAAACCAGTTCTGGTTTCCTTTCTTGGAGATCTAGCTTACCTAATAAACGAGTCTACTGTCTGACTTCATCAGCTCACAATCCAATGAGGCTATCTCGCACCCCTCAAGCACTCCACTTCTTAAACTGGTTGATCAATCCATTGGTGGATGGATCATGAGCAGCAACATCGTCCGAGGTGTCCAACTCCTTGCCAATGACCTTGGCCAACACTTTGCCCAACTCAACACCCCACTGGTCGAAAGAGTTGATGTTCCAGATAGCGCCCTCGA
>JAKUBE010000090.1:0-33129 GCA_030674755.1 Metschnikowia henanensis | reverse complement strand
TGAGCTTTCATGTTGAGTGATAATGACAACCCTTGTTCGTGCAAATTGGACAACGTGTACCTCCGGTTATTCTTCAAGGACTTTCCGATGCCGCTATTATCCGAAGGGCTCTTTGCGGCAAACGTCAAGTTCTTGAGCCGGTGTGATAAATCGTCGGCTATAGTAATGGCGCGCAGGATGCCCTTCTTCTGTTTACGCTGCGATTCGAGGTCTCTTAATGCTTTCCTGCCCTCAACCATGTTGATCCACCACTGGTCGTCTCCCAAAACTTGCTCGATTTTCTCAAACGTTGCTGAATTCTCCGGAGTCACATCGAGTCCTTTCACCAAAAGATTGTAGCTCTGAAGCTCCTCGCTGTCAAACGAAATGACTTTCACCTCAGCTTCAATTCGAAGACTGCTGAGCAACGTGGCAAGTCTGTGGCGTTCGTCCTCGCACTCCGCGGACGATTCCACAAAAACAACAATACGTAACACATATCCGTTCTTCTCCCATTCGTCGACCGTGGAGAGAATCAGACCCAATTGCAAGATCAACGTGTACGTGTCAAAATTTGTGGACATGACCGACTTGCCGTCTTCAAGCAAGCATATAGTCGACATCTGAATAGGGTACAAATCGATGTACTTCTTCTCCTTGTGGCTCATTTTCGACATTTTGTTTTTCAACCACAGCTTCTCAAAAACCGGGAGGTTCATTTCTCTGAAATTTGCAGCCACGGCCACCGTGGCCTGCATGATCACCAAATCTTCGACTATCTGTACCCATTGGTTCACAGACACTTTCCTCTCCTTTCTGCAATCATCGGTCGGCAATCTGAGGTGAGGCTGTTTTAATGGGAGGCTAACGCCATGTTTGTGAAAATCATAAAAACCGATGACTGTGATATTGGGCTTCATTCCGCCCAAGCCCGACCCAAGAAACACATTGCGCACGCCCCAGGGCAAGGAAGGGCCGATGGCGATCTGAACAAACGCCTTTATTTTGGCCATGTCTCTTAACTTTACCCAGGCATTCTTCTGCTTCTGAATTTCCTTGAATGAGTCGATATTAAACTCTGAGGAAACCCCATCGGAGGTGCCGTTCTGGTCATTCAACAAGACCACGTGCCCCAATATATAGAGCCCGCCCTTCTTCAAATGGTTGCAGAAGCCGATCAAATTCCAGGACGTTTGCGGGTCGTCGCATAGGAGCAAGATCTGCGGCCGCCAGTACTTGACGCTCATCTGCAACTTGAGACGGAGCAAGTATTTGCGCACCTGGTGGTAGATCAAGAGCTGCAGAATATCGCCAAAATTCAGCGGCGGGGTTAAATAGTGGATCATCATGATCAAAAATACCAAGAAGATAATCACCGAAGTCGCAGACACGCCGTCGCAAATGTACATGGCAATGACGGACGTCACGCCGCCAGTGAGCGCAGTTTTGGAGTTGAAGTACTTGAACGAGGGCCGGAAGTTGGGTGCCGACCCGAGTCTCAACAAAAAGCACGCCAAGTTTGTCACCAAAAATGTCATCAAAAATGCCATCGTTATGAAGGTGGCGATCTGATTGATGTCGGCAAAGAGGAACACCTGCGCAAGGAGCCACGTAAGAAAAATACTGAGGAGCTCGGCCTTCCGCTTGCCGGCGGCCGTTTTCTTGCGTGTGGCAAACACAGACAACCCCGGGATGATTCTGTCGTCAGCAATTGCATTCAACATAGAAGCGGCGCCCACCACGCCCATAATTACAGAGAAAAGCGACGTCGACACCTCGCCAATGATGATGATGAGCCCGTTGATGTTCACCGACTGGATCACCTTGATGTCTCTGTGCAAGAGCTCACGTGGCGTGGATGTTCCTAGCGATACGATCACCAACAAGTACAAAACGAAGCTCGTCAAGAGGCCATAGAGCGTTCCTTTTGGAATCAGCCGCGACGGCGTCTTGAGCTCTCCCGACATCGACGCGCCGGCAAAAATCCCCGCGGTGGCAGGGAAAAAAATGCCAAACATATTGCGGAACGTTTCCGGCACCCCCGGAGGCTGCACCGACCCGACGGCGCCGCTAGTAAAGTGCGGCCAGAGGTTTTCTAGTGTTGTTTCCCACGAAATACCCGTGTATTTAAGGTGGTCCCAGGGCGCAGGAAGGGGGTACCCCGCAGGAACTACAAGCGCCAGCAAAGGGATGGAAAGCGTGCTCAAAGAGAGAAGCACAAAGAGCCAGAACGCCGTTTTCGACACGAGCGACGAGCCCACGATCGCCACCGCTGTACAGAGCGCCAAAAGCACCGTGGAGTAGATGTTTTCCCACATTGAAGAAACAGGAAGAAGCGGCACAATGTCGCCGTCCACTTTGCCGAAGTTCACGAGAAGCGGCTCGATGAAACCAACCACGTTCAACAGCGCATTGAGGATCTGCCCAATGAAGAAAATCACGCCGATGGCCCCGCCAAACTCGGGCCCTAACGACCGCGAAATCATGTAGTATGCGCCTCCTCCTTTCACAGTACCATTGGTGGAAATCGCGCTAATAGAGAGAACGGTGAGGACGTTGATAAGATACGACATGACGAGAAGCAAGACCGAGCCCGCGATTCCCATCTGGCCCACTATAAAGCCGAACCGAAGAAACATCAAGATCGAGAGCACGTTCAACGATGTCGGGAGGAAAACGCCGTCGAACGTGCCGAGTTTCGTTTTTGCAGCCGCTGGGCGCCTGTGCTTTGCCTCGCCCTTTGTTCGCGGTAGGAGCGGGGTGTTTTCGCCCATTTTGTGTGTGGAAACAGAGTTTTTGAATTCCTGGTGAGCGCGTATTTGATCTTCAGATAAGCAGTATTGATTAGAGATAACACGGACGGAACCCGGAGTTGATCTTGGTCGTTGAGTCCAGAAGTGATCTTGATGCCTCTATGCTTTAGATCTAGTTTCGGTATTTTTCAAAACTTCAACTAATAGCTTCGGCGTTTGGAAGACACCGATGGGTTTCAGTGGATAGTGGTATATTGAAGTTCAGCAGGATCTCCCATATAATTCGGCCCAGGCGAAAACACTCTGTAATCTTCTCAGAAGTTTGAAGATGAAATAGAACTTAGTGATCGAACAAAGGCAATCTAGCGATACCACGCCTCGAAATGTGAGAAAGGCTGACAAAGGTGGAATTCACAAACAATGGCAAATGAAGCAACTGAAAGAAAGTAGATCAAGTGCCATGTCATGTGACCGACTCGCGCGTGGCCGACTAATTTAATAACCGAAGAGCGAGCAAACAGTAACTAGTTAGTGGATACGAATCATGCTGACTTCCTGGGAAAAGTTAGTTTATTTTGGTGGCAAAACAAATCTGTTCTCTACTATATCTTTTCGAAAAGAGATTTAATCAGTTATACGGAGACTTTAGAGTCTGGAGTCTCGTGACAACTTAGTTCTATGCTTTATTACTCTCTCTAACTGATTACGCTCAGTGCGCGTTCCGAATTTAAGGCGGGACGCATATTTTATAAGATGATTGCCTGACTGGAAAATTGAATTTTGCGACAACTTCCCCAGTTAACCAACCTTTGCTCCTTGTATAAAAAAAAGGCGCTGGTGAGCTTTCAAATGGAGCCATGTACTCTCTCTTACTGTACCACGTATTGTGATGGATTATAATGTGGCTACTTCTCGTAGTAATTGCCAAGGTTTGGCAAATTCAAATCTAATTCTCCTCGCTTTGTTGAAAGCGATTGCAGCTTATTTCAGTCCAGAAATTTTTCTTCGTATGTGTTTTACTAAAGTTGACTTCCCGCTGAGCGCAAGATAGAGCCATGTTGGCGGGCACACAAAGACCTGGAAGTACAAGAGCCTTTTGCACCCGAATGGCGCTTTCACAGCATCGATTCCAATTTAGAAATCATGAATCAAATAGGTTTCTCCATAATTCTGTCATTCATAAGTTATGTTCATATCAGTCTTTAGTAGCTTCGGCTTCATGCCCAGATTGTCTAGTTGTACGCTCTTTCCAGGATTCACTCTCCTCTTTTCAGGATTGACTCTCCTTTTTCCAGGATTGACCCTCCTCTTTCCAGGATTGACCCTCCTATTTCATCTGCAATTCAACTACTCTGATTGCACCTAATTCGCAGAAAAGCTTATTCCATTAACGTGTCCGTACTTTCTTTGGTTTTTCCTTTCTCAGATCGTTCCACTTGCAAGTTTGTTAATTTCCAATACACTCGTCTCTCCTCTCAAACGTACTGACCACCCACAACGCCTCTTACACTAGCAAGCAGACCCCTTAGAATCTGTCGCTTGCGGGAAGTTGGGACCACAATTCTTTGAGTGACTTTTCTGCCAGGTCATGCTGAAAATAGAACATGCGGCGTCTTCCAAAGGGTATGGGATCGGCTGCCTCAAAGGCCTCTTTTATCAATTCCAAGTATCGCACAAACAGATGTATCTGAGCGGAAAGACCTTCATTCAGGTGATCTACCTTGCCGTGAGTATCATACATCACCAAAAGTCTCACGTTCAAGTCAATCACCGCACACACAAAATGTCGTCCAGGAACTTCGATCAATTCGTAGTATTTCAAAAGCTCAATCGAATTCGCCATCGCCTGGAACATATTTTGTACGAACGCGAGCTCGATATGAGCGCGGGAGCTATCACTCACATCTTCTTCAAGCAAAGCTGTCACGTATGCAATTTCTTGTTCCAGGTTCTCGGCGACTGCTTCAAATCCATGGACATCAAAAACAGTTTCAAGGACAAAGGACTTCAACTCAGCTATCAAGCGTTGTATGAGTTCGTGTAAATCATGGGGGTAATTTTCATGAGTCTTGCGTCTTTCCATCACTATCCTTCCCTTGTGTGGCAAATTAGAGACAGTGTACAACAGTGAGCTATTTGTATTTCGAAGATGTTCTTTAAGGACGCTTGGCTCAATGTATGGAAACAAGACGTGCTCACGACCTAATTCTTTGGCCAGTGTTCTCTTCGGCAAATTCAACCAAAATAAGAAAAAGAGAGAGAGCATGTCTCGTCTAGTTTTTGAATGTTGAACGAAAGCGGCGTCCGAGAGGAATGGATTTTTGTCACCACTTGGCATGTTTAATCTTTTATATCGCTCCCAAGAACGACCCCTGCTTGGAATTCGATTCAAATTCAGGTCTATGTGATTTGAGACTGTGCCAATTTTGTTGCAAACAGCTAATTGGAATCTACCATTTCATCATCAGAAAACGACTTCGCCCTCATTTCAGAATTTTCCTATGCACAAGTCTTCAGATCTGTGAGGTAATGAACAAATGACATGGCAAATGTGCTACTTGCGCTACGGAATCAGATGATATTTGAGCTCCATCTCATCAATTTGTTTTACAACAAAAGGTGTAAATCGGCAAGCACTTGCTCAGCATTTGTGCTCCTACCACTCTGAAAGCTAAATAAACTATCGATGCCTTAGCTCTGTGTCTTGCTCGTCAAACATTCCCAATGCGCAGAACATGAATCTAATAGTGAATGAACTGACGTGCTTAATATACCATTTCCAAGGGCTCGTTTTTTCTTCAGCAATTAGCACTTCTTCACCCAATCGGTTCAACTTTTTTGCCCACAAATAGGCTCGTGGACTTTTCGTTTACCATAAATATCTTAATCTCAGAGAAACATTTCAACAGGGAATGGAGAGTCTTAGAAGTATAAATGGGTCACGTGATACGGATCCTGCACCCCTCAGGCACCAGTGAGCTGGGAAGCAGGCTGAGAAGGATGCGTCTCTGGTCCCGCGAATGAAATCATTCTGTGTGTTTTTTTGTGTGGAAGTCGGTCAACATCGACAGACAAGATTGAAAGTTGAGGAAACACGATGAGATTAGCTCAAAGTGACCTTTAAAGTCCAAAAAATCCTTTAATCAATGCCCTTTCACAGGCTGTGTAAGTCAAGGGCTCATATGCCAAGTCGGGATCCCAAAAATGTCTCGAACTATGCACAAGATTCTCGAAGAATGCCAGCAAACATTGGGAAGCAACACGTGTTCGTGTGGCTGCAGCTACACGAAAGATACATACAATAGCATTCTGACATAAACAATGAAGGGCTCGATCAGAAAAAGACCAGTAAACCACTAGAAACAATGGCAAACCGGTCCAAAGATGATACATTTGGATTTGAGCAGACTCCTCGAGTTGCCGCCCTAGAACAAGTGTGCCATTGTATTTGCAGCCAACTTTTTGGTCGCGTGCCAACAAAAAATAATCATCGCGCAAACTTAGGGGCCTAATTGCCCCCCAAGCGCTGCCAACATGGAGCCATCTTTCAGCCATACGCGCACTTTGGCATTTTGCCTCTTGGCACTTTGGCACTTTACGGCGCTAAAAATGCTCTAAAATCACTCGATTTCGCCCCTGCCCAGAAACCCACCAAAGGGCCCGGCCTCCTAGCAGCATCATCCCAAGATCCGCGCGCGGAGGGCGAAAAAATGTTATACGAGCACACAGGAAAGCCCGTCTCATCCAGAAGAAAGAAAAAAGAAATAGAAAAAGACCGAACCAGTCAAGTAGTCTCTCCCCACTTTTCAGCCCATACAAGCCACCAAAAAGAAGATAGCCTGGACTAGTCGACGCCGTTCCCTCTCACTGCTTAACTCCCAAAACGTCATGTTTCGGTTACTCGCGCACAACACAGGAGCCTCGTTGCGGCCAGTGCTTCTTCGAAATGTCCGCCCCAACACGCTGTTGAAGATCCCGGGCACCGCCAACTCGATCGACCTTGAAACGAGCTTTCAGTTCAGAAACAACCTGAGCGCGGCCAGCGTGGCGCAACAGCCGCCGAAAGCAGAGCCGTTGTTCGCCAAGAACAGCGACCCCCTCTTGCCCGTGGAGAAAGCCGACGCCGTATCGTCACGCAACAAGGCGAGCGAGTTCGTGGAATTGCTCCAGGGAGCCATCGGGAGAACAATGAAGCAACGCAAGTCAGGCCAAGCCGACAAACTAAACACTGTCAAGACGCTTGTGGATATGTTCCGCGACGACGCGGTCAGATCAAACCTATCTTCCGAGGACGTCTACACCTATATAAATCTTCTCAACGAGTCGGTGTACTCCAATCGATTCACGCGGTTGAACGATAGCAGAAACAGGGACAGCGACCAGTACCAGAACCTCACGCTTCGGAACGACATCTGGCTTAAGAACGCCATCTTGGACCTCGCGGACAACATTTCCAGCGGTCCGTTGCAGGCGGTTGTGAACGCAAATATCTTGCGCAAGCTCCTTTTCGCAATGTTGCAACTACAGGTGAACTCGGAAATGATCAAGTTCTGGGAGCACGGTGTCAACGACCCAAAACACAGCTACAAGTACTTGAGGCAGTCTGTGTTGGCGGTGATCTTGCCCTTGACGTACGCTGAAAAGCGGTTCCTGTACGACCAGGTGATCAAGTTGTATGAAGTCAATACGAAAAACGCGCCTTACGTGATGCACCACCTCCTGGGTGCCATCGGCAAGGTCGCTATTCAAGAGGGTGACTACCTGCGGGCGCTCGACTGCTTGGAACTGGTGTTGGCGTACTTGGAATCTGGAAAAGACCAAAAGTCCACCGTGCACAGGACTTTGGCCGAGTTACACGCGTCGTTCATTGGCGAATGCAAGGACATTAAGATCGCGCGCCATTTCTTCAACAAGACAGTCGAGAACCAGCTCCCATACAAGGTCGTGCTCAAGGCCCCACACGTGCAAAAGCTTATGGAACATTGTGTCAGTGCTAACGAACCTTACGAGACGATATTGGATGTCTGGAAGCAGACCTTGGCTATCTACGCTGGCGAGCCTCTGAACACTTTCAATGCACGTTACTCGATCCTCAACAAGGCATTCTTCTCGATTTTCTTCAAGATGCACCCAACCTTAACTGAGGATGGGTACAACAAATTGAAGGAGGTTATTGCCACGTACGCGAGTATCAAGCCCGTGGATGACTTCTTCCTCAACAATATCATGAGCAACTGCACGTGGAACGACAAGGTTGTGTTCGGCCAGCTTGTGGAGAACTATGATGTGTACAACGTGGCTCAAACTCCGATTTCACACCGAGTAATCATGAAGAAGATGGGCGAGATCGAGGATTTCTCGAACGCGGAGATTTTGCAGCAATGGAACTCCACGCTTAGGTTTTTGGATGAGTCCGGTTATTCGTACATTCCTATCGCCGATTGGGCCAGTTTGCGTGAGGCGACGATTTTGTCTCCCTACAGTGAAAGCAGAACTGATATTTACCTCGAAATATTGCGTGTCTACAGAAACTACCACCAGGACGACAAGGCCGTTCACAGATTTGTCAAGCACTGGATGACAAAGCCCCAGGCGTCAGCTGTCGCACAAGTGTGTGAGCCAGGCGCAAACTTCCACCCTGGCATCGAGGTGACTGTTCCTGAGTTCTCGAACCTCAGGGAAAATGTTGAGTATGATACCGTGGCCTCGAACTTCAACGTTCATTCGAGAGAAGAGAACGACGCCCGGAGCATGGTGTTTACATAATCGAGGAGTCCAGAAATAGGGCCTGAACTGGAAGCGGAGAGAAAGAAGCACAGAAAGCAGAAACAAGAGAAAGAAACATTACCAATATCAAGAAACACTAATATTTGCTCATAAACCCAGTTGTTTCACGCAATGCTTAGGGTGATTCATGGTTGCATGCCCTGGCATATTCATGTATATAAGAATAGCCTCAAGTTGTAATACAAGCGACAAGACAGGCCTGCAGGAAACACGCAAGCACAATAGTGTTTATTTATATTCTGTTGTTAGCCACAGATATCTGCCAGACCGTGAAAGCCGGGATCATCTGATTATCATAGAGACAAGCCTCCACTGAAAGCTCATTATGGGTAGCTGCTTTCTGAAAACAGAAGAGGTCCATCCACCTCTGGAAAAAAAGAGTGCTCCCAGAATCCAGTCAACTAACCAGAAGAACGGACGGACTTTGGGCAAGACATCGAATACTCAAAGTTCAAGAGAGGCGGCGGCAAACGCCGCTGAGCTCCGATTGAAAAGCCAGCAAGAAAAACAGGTTCAAAGCCAGGCAAAATTGAAGGCCATGGAGAAGATGTCAAGGGTGGAAAAGGGATTGGCGTGAGTGCTTGCGTGAGGCTATAGAAGGAGAGAAATTCGGACATGTGATATAATTTGAAAGACTCGTGTTCCAGTCGTGCCTCTAAAAAATCTTCTCTTGAAACACTTTCAAAGACACTGGCATCAATTTCGAAAACGGTTTCATATAGAGTTGTCTAGAATATTTTGGCCGTGTTGCAGAATTAGAAACCACAAAGCACTTTGCCAGTGTGTTGAGATTTGGATTCGAAAATGTATTCTTAGGGGCGATGAAGTTTGGTATCATTTTGTTTCTGTAGAAGCTAGGGTTCACGAGGACAATTTGGGTGAGAACTGGTTTCATGGAAGACAACGGTGAAATGTATTATTATTTCTTTTCAAATACAAGAATTGGGCGCTCCAAGTTGTCAATTGAGCTGTTCCCTTAAGAGTTTATTCTTGGTGCTGGACTCTGCCTCATTCTCTGGTCGCTCGATTCAAAGATTGGCTTGTCGATTGTAAGGTGTGATTCTGAAACAGCAGGGCTAAGATAAGAGTGAGATATTAGCGTCACCTGATTTGAGTGGCCGTTGCTAATCTCGGAGAATATTGGAGCATCCCCGAAGACTATGCATATAAATTAGGATAAAGAAACATACATCCATATGAATCAAGATAAAACTGAGCTTTTTAAGACCAACCCATAACACACTTCTACAAGAGCTTTGCAAGGCCCAACCCGTGTTATTGCGAATTATCGGCATTTTTATAGAAATCTGGGCCAGAAGTTACACGACTGACTGGATATTAGGTGAACTAGTTTTACTTGAGTCTAATCAAAGCTCGCTTTCTGTCTCAAACTCTCAGCTTTTTGTTGTCTCTTTAACTATGTACGGATTTCAGGTGCGGTCCTTTTACTTAGCTAGTAGCTGGAAGAATTCTGCTCTCGCTCTGGGGTTTTCAAACCATTTTCTTGCATCTTTCGGAGATATGTGGATTCCAATTGTTGGGAGTCATGAAATGTGGATTTATCAACAATAACCAAGAATGAAATTTTTCTGGAATTACATTTGTAAAAAAAGAGCGAAAGATTTATAATTATCAGAACCATTGGCTCGGAGCTTCGCATATGCACAGCTACAGAGAACAAACCCATTAGAAATAGCGCCAAACTAAGAATATATTAAGAATCATTACAAGAAGACGGACCTTTGACACCCCTCACGCTTATCTCGATTTTCTCCCTCGATTTCTACCTCGATGCTTGCCCGTTCAACTACCCCAAGAAACAAGCAGGTCACGTGACCGGCCACTGCAACCGGCTCGTTCTCAACAGACCTATCCTAAAACGCTGCAACTACACCACTCTTTCACATCAAACCCACGCTTTTTGGCCCAGGCCCAGCTCCTATTCGCATCACACCCAACAGCGCCGTACCGCCATCCCCTCGCAACCATGGACCCCGGGAAAATCCCCCTCTCGCACACCTTGTGGTCGCCTCACGATACCGTGAAAGACTCGGCGGAGTTTTTAGGGGTGGCAGTCCCCGACGACGCGGCAAAAAACTTGGCCATGGACGTCGAGTACCGCATCCACGAGATCTTGGAGTGCGCCAACAAGTTCATGCGGCACCTGAAGCGCCGGTTGTTGACCACAGGCGACATAAACAACGCGCTCAAGGTGTTGAACATCGAGCCGCTTTTGGGGTACGACCCCGCGCAGCCGCCGGTGTTCCGCGAGGCGCTTTTCGGCGCGGCCGGGCAGACACTCTACTACCTCGACGAGAGCGAGCTTGAGCTCGAGAAATTGATCAACCAGGAGCTCCCGAAAGTGCCCCGGCAATCGACGTATACTGCGCACTGGTTGGCGATCGAGGGCGTGCAACCGACAATCCCACAGAACCCGCTCGCGCTGGAAATCAAGGGCTTGCCGCCCATCTCGCGCGGCGCGATTTCGTCGGTGCTCAGCAGCGATTTGCTCCGGGTGTCGGCCGGTGCAGAGTCGGTTAGCAATACCGCCAACGGCGACGAGAATAGCACCCAGACGAGGCCGAAGAAGAAAGACAAGGACACCGAGATCCGCCCGTTGGTCAAGCACGTGCTCCTGAAGGAGTTGAAGCTCTATTTCGACAAGGTGGTGGAGGTGCTCGTGTCGAACGACCCGGAGAAGGAATCCCTCAAAGAGGCCGCGTTGAGCTCGCTCCGCACCGACCCCGGGTTGCACCAGCTCGTGCCGTACTTGATCCAGTTTGTCGCGGAGCAGATCACCAACCAGCTCCGCAACCTCGACGTGTTGATCACAATGCTCGACGTGGTTCTGGCGCTTTACGACAACAAGACCATCTTCCTAGCGCCGTATGTGCACTCCTTGATGCCGTGCATCTTGACGCTTCTCTTGGCGAAACGCATCGGCGCGCCGCCGGGCGACGCCCCCGCCGAAACGGCGGCCGCAGACTTGCTCCGCGGGCAGTTGGCCGTGCGTGAGTTTGCGTCGTTGCTTCTCGAGCACGTGATCAACGCCTACGGCAGCTCGTACTCGACGCTCAAGCCGCGCGTCACGCGCACGTTGCTACGGGCGTTTTTGGACCTGAGCAAGCCGGTGGGCACGCACTATGGCGCGCTCCTAGGGTTGGAGAAGCTTGGGCCCGAGGTCATCAAACTCGTGCTCGTGGCGAATTTGAAGGTCTGGTACAAGCTGGTGGTGCTCGAGGGCGACAGGACGGACGAAGAGAAGGCGTTGCTCGCAGACAAGATCGTGGACGTGCTCCGCAGGCTATGTGTTGTGGTGCCGGCCTCGGCAAACGACATGGACGTGGATTCCGCCGGCGTGTCCGCGGAAAACAGGGCGAAACTCGCCGACCGAATCGGCGAGCCGTTGGCGGAGTTGGTGCTTGCCAGCAAAGACGCAGACAAGATAGTCCAGGGCATGTTTTTCGGCGAGGTCCCCCGGTGAACTTGCGTTGTCTAAGAGGGCAGCGGTGCTCCCGTGCTCGTAATGCAGAGTTTCGTTTTTCGTGAACCGTGAGCTTAACTACGACACTTCGATGAGGATTACGAATCGCGATTAAGATTACGATTTTGAGGGTTTCCAAAATCTTCGTGATTCGAAATATCCTAACCCGATTGGATTGCGACAAAATTATGCTAGAAAACTACGATACGATTACGATAACACTACGATTCCCCATGTTCTCGGTGAGGTTGATAATATCAGGGAGAAGTTGGAAGAGCTGGAGAAGGTAGATCTGAAATACCATGAAAGAAGAGAGGGAAATGGTGGAAACACTTCACAAAGCAACCACTGCTCAAAGGCAGCGGATGCACGGGGCAGTCACTTTTCTTACCTTAGTGAGGATAACTTTTTTGATGACGAGAAAGACGATTTCAAAGCCGGTCTTTTCAAAACACCCGAAGACGGAAATATCGCCGCCTATATTCAGCGCCATAAAAAAGGTATCATGTGCTTGATCAGCTTGCAAAAGAGATCTTGGCTATCCCAGCAAATACGCGCCGACAAAGTCCTTCTTTTCAACACTCGGCGATATAAAAACGAAGAAGAGAAACAGTTTGTTCCCAGCTGCGACCAAGGTATTGGCAGTGGTTAGAGATATGGTAAGAAAATTAAGCCCGGTGACGAAGAACTGGGTAGAATCAATGCTGAGAACGCTGAAGATGACGTGAAGTTGAACGTTTTGGTTCTGAAAAAAGTCGACGATGTTAGTGGTGACCAAATGAAAGTAGACGTCGGTGAGGCTCTCGAGATCAATTGAAGTCGTGGCATTTTTGACGACTGAAAATCTTTCTGCAATGAGGCAGCTAGTTCCCATGAAACATCACATTAGTTTAATATATGTTACTATCATATTTCACAATGCTACGGGAAGAAGAGAAGCGTTTCAGAACAGATAAAATGGGTTCGCTCTCCGGCGATGTCCTCGTTTTTACACTTCGAAATCCAGATCCATTCCGGCGGAAATATGATATAATAACGATGAAATTACGATGTCGCTTACGCCTACGATGAAGGCGATTCCTGAATACGCAATTCAAATTACGATACGACAATCTCGGGTCTTGGTAGCGTGCATCGTAACATTATCGTAATCATGTCGTAATTTCAAGACTCATCATTACTCAAGGTTGTATTATGCAAATGTATATATGATGATGCTAGAAGGTGCGCTTCTTGATGTACTTCTTGGTCACGGACTTCTGCGTAGACGCGAGGAGCCGCTCGTAGTCGGAATCCGAGTCGGAGTCCAGATCATCTTCTGTCAAAGCTCGTGCTTGCTTTTGTTTGAAGGACGCTTGCGAATTCATAGATAGCGACAGAGAAGTGCCGGCCGGTACTTTCTTAGGCGCTTCTTTGGAAGCGTCTTTTGAATGTGTGGCGGCGTCGGCGTCGGCGCTTCCTATTTCAAAGATATCCGCCACGCAAAGACTGGCTAGGCCTGACCGATTGGCGCTGCCTTTTTCTTTGGCGTCGTCACCTAGATTTCCACCAACAACCGCTGCACAAGCTTGCTCTTTCTTAGAATCCCGCCTTTCTTTGGCTTGGGCTTCTTTGGCTCGACGACGTCTCTGCGGTTTCGGCTTCGCTATCTCACACGTCTGTGGCTCCACAGCCTTCTCAGAATTCGCTTTTCTGGGGCGTCTTGGCCTGGTGGCAACAGGAACTCCCGGTTTCATGGCGGATCCCAGATCTTGAGGCCCCATTCTCTTAGATAATGGCAGAAGACTTTTGTTCGTGGTCTTAGCTGGCGGCGGCGAGCCTGTAAGCGTGCTGTTGTAGAAGGGTGACTCTCGCATGGAAATTCGCTGGCCAGGCTTGCTTCTTATTTGAACTGGCGAGGAAGAGACTACATCGACTGGCGGGCTCTTTGACTTAAGACCGCCAGGCAAAGAAGTCTTTGCGCTCTCCACACCTCCAATCGGCGAGGATTCAATACCCGTCGTGTTCACGGAAAACTCCCCTGCCATCCGCGTGAGCCTATCGCGAACCGTTGGCCTTTTTTCAGCCCAGTTCTGAGGCGTTTCCTGAACAACGATATCCACTGTTCTTTGGTTGGAAGGCGTTTCAAACACTTGTGGCGTATTTCCGGAAGAACTTTCCTTCGGTTTTGCTGGTGTGGCCTCTACTTGCCGCACAGTCACAGAGCTCCCACTTGTGAAAAGACCCGAGCTAGTCTTGACTCTGCGGGCGTCAGTGAACAAGAACAGATTTGTTTTCAACTCTGTTTCCGATGCGTCATTCTTCCCCACAGACATGTCCACTTGCCGCCTCTTCAAGTTTCTGGCCCCCAAATTCGACTTCGATCTTTTCAAGGAAAACGCTGGCTGCGCATCCTCACCGTGCATAGAGCCTGTGGGTCGCTTGGCATCTATAGTTGTCGATGCTCGACTGAGAAATGGTATCTTGTCTTGTTTAAGTAATGTTTTCGAGAACTTTGGTTTTTTCTCGTGGTTTCTGCCATCTGGCTGGTTGGTCGCGTCGAGCGAGGAGAGACTCTTTGTCCATTCCAGAATCCGCTGCAGCAACTCCGAATCTGGCTCCTGGGCTGGTGTACTAGCTTCTGATGCAGAATTAGGAAACAACGTGCGTGAGATCTTCCTTTCGGCCTTCGGCAACTTGGCTTTCAGGATATTGGGGCGGAGACTTTTGATTTGCTTGACGATGAACAGCACAACTTTGGGGAGGCTTTTGGTGAAGTAAGGCACCACCACGTATGCCAAGAAGCCGTGCGTGTTCTGGTCTTTTTCGGTTCTACCCCGGTCAAGAAGCGAATCCCAGAGCCCAATTTGGTCAATCAAAGCTGTCAATGACGTGTATAGATTAAATGGGGAGATGTGAGCATCTGCTTCGGCCATATTCGAGGGGTCCAAAGACTCGTCATGTTCTTGTACACCAACGCCTAAAAATGTCGGAATCACCTTTTGTCGTTTTCGCCTTACGAGCTTAGGCTTCTTATTCTTCTTTGTGAGAGTCGTTTCTTGTTTTTTCGAGCTCGCCTCGAGAAAATCCTCTTCACTAGTCTCTTTGCAAATCAAAAGCTCTATGAGCAACAAGATCTGAAGCTGAGCTTCTCTGATCTTTAGCTCCAACATAAGGCTTTCTAGCGTCTCATCCTTCGCTAGCTCGTCGTGGTGCTTACTGACAAAAAGAGCGTGGCTTTCTGCCTCGAAGCTGCACATCGCAAAGGCAGTATCTGAGAGTTCGACGCCCGGTTTTATAAGCCCATATCTTGCGAGACGGCGTTGGTCAAGCTGATCCTGCGATAGGTATACCTGCGATAGACACTCGACCATTTCCTTGTTGTTGTTGTTGCACATATTCCGAAATCTGGCCAACGCTGTTTTCGGGAAATAACTGAGGGGAGTACTAAGCGAATAGAGCGTGTTGAAGTATCGCGAGCGTAAGAAATCCAGCGGGGTCTTCTCGTTTTGCGGCAGGATCGTGTACAGCCTGTGAGCCGTCGAATTGTTCACAAGCAAAGGGATCGGTGGTCTCATTGAAAACTCACCACGATCAATCTTCGATCTTGAATCGTCGCTCTCGAGGGCCAGCCACAGTGCTATCATATCGTGCATTGTATGAACCTGAGGAAAGGCGAATCCATCGGGACTCGTCTCAGAACACTCCTGGTTGTCAGAGGTACTCAATAAATCTATAGCTAGCGGCTCCATGAGTCCTTCAAGCAACTCATATGCGTTTTCCAGCGTGTCTAATCTGATCAACAAACCGTGCCGCACCACGTCCGTATTTAAAGTCTGCACTTTCGCCAAGAACGCTAGACATCGAGACCCTATTTCGGCTAGCGATGTAGAAGAGAGCCAGGCCAATTTGCGACTTGTGAATACTTCAGGCTCAAGGTGCTCAATGCCCACAAACGGAACGGGTCTCAACACGGTCACAACAATATTGTGCGCGTGGTCCATGCCGTTTTGAATTGTTATTCGGCACGGTAGGCCCGATTCAGATATCATCGGGGGTGGGTCTGCGGACATCTAAACAAAAAATATGAGAATCATGCAAAAAGATGGCTGTTTTTTCTGATCTGACCATGCAGTGGATTTCGACAAGGTGACGCGTCTCTCTCACTAGCTCGACGATCCATCGCACTATTTGCTGTGCATCGCGCGAGGAGATACGCGACCTCTGTGGGGAGGTCTAGACCCGTGCACCGTGAACATGCAATTGATAAGAAGCAACGAGGCGTGACTGGCTTTCGCTGAAAAGTGATCACATTCACAAATTGAGCCATTCGTGCTCGGCAATATCGGTGATTGTAGGCCGGTCTTCTATATCGCGAACCAAGATTTTTTTGATCAAATCCAACAGGGTTTCACTGACCACAAACGGCACGCGCAACTCTCCCTCCATGATATCATCCACATTGTAAAAGGGATTCTCCTTATAGAGCATGATGTAGAGCAAGATGCCCAAGGCCCATACGTCCTGCGGTTTTCCATCGTATTTCTCGCCCCGAAGTACCTCGGGAGATGCATAATCCACCGTACCAACAAAGACGTCGAACGGCCCCAGTTTCACATAACCGGCGCTTCCAAAATCAATGAGTTTCACCACCCCGACCTCATTCACAATTATGTTCTCATCCTTGATGTCTCTGTGTATGATGCCTTGCTTGTGCAAATAGTATATAGCCAGAACGACTTGTTTGAAGATGAGCTGGCAATGGAGCTCACTCATGTCGTTCTTCACTTCGATGTAGTCAAACAAATCGATGGCTGGGGGGTCTCCAAATACTGGGGTCTCCAAATAGTAGTAGTCTGGATCCTCGAAATAATCGATTATGCGCATGATGTTCGGATGAGGGTCTTGGTTTAGCGTGGCCATGACTTGTATTTCTGACGGGATTGTCCCAAGTTGTCGGTCTCTAACCCAGGTGTCGACTAAGATCCTCTGCTTGTCAATACACTTGATGATGATTTTGTAAGCTGGGTCATCCTTGTGTTCAGCGAGAACAACCTTCCCATATGCTCCCTCTCCCATCTTTTTGAGGACGGTGAACTCACTGTATTTTTTGCTTCTTTTCCTTTCCCCGATCTTAGAAGGCCAAAATTTGGACTTCTTCTTTCTCTCCTCTAGATCCTTAGTTTCGGCTGACAAGATTTCTTCCTCGGTGAAGTTCTTGTAGAATTGAACTTCCAGGGTCTTTTGGTCTCCAGTGTCCACAGATGAAGGACGCGTGGATGACTTTCCCGCATCGCTTGCTGTGAAAGTGCTTCCCGTGAGTGAAATCGATCGTTTAGAGCCTGGCTCTTCCCAGGCTCCAAGATTGGACTTATGCGTAGCATCGTTCATGTAAGTGACAGGCACGGAAAACGTGGTGGCTCTTTTTGGGCGTCTGGTGCTGCTATGGCGACTCACATCCGAGCTGCTAGAACCAAGTTCGAGTATGTCTGCCTCATTCTCTGGAAAGAGTTTCATTTGAGAGGGAAGATTGACACGACTGTTGCTTCCCTTTTGTCTGAGAGGCAGTGGCGCCCCAGTAATGCTAGTATTTGTCAATTTGTGCAATTGCTTATGGATGCTCTTATTGCTATGGCGCGAATAGGTCACCCATAAAACAAACACATCGGGAGTTACAACCCGTAACTGAACATCAATGTACATCGTCTTTCCATCTCTATGTTGTCCTTCTATGCCCCTCGAGTGCAAAAACGCTTGCTCGGAAGTTTTCGGACTCGATGGGCCCAGCTTCAATATCGCGTCATACTTTCTGAAAAAGTGCTCTGGAAGAACTAAACCTGGTACAACTTGCAACTCAGAGCCCTGATCATCAAGCCCTGCTTTGAGAATTTTCGAAAACTGCGGAATGACTTGATTCACAGTTTGACCCTGGAGGCCATCATACAGAACACCAAACAAATTTTTGGCAATCGCTCTGTTGCAAGAAAGCACTTTTAAATCAGAAAAGTTAACCACAAACATGCCAGCGATGTAAGGCATTGAGTGAATTTTGAGCTTAAGCTCAAACTTGGTTTCGTCCCTTTCCAAAGGGTATGACGTGAGCGCACAGGGAATGTTTTCCTCTCCATTCAATTGAAGTGTGTAGTAACGATGCTGATTCAAGCGATTGCTGTCTTCCCAGTCATATTGCGTGTCTTTGTCATGGTCCGTTGTCAGCAACTCTAGATCTTTTGCCAAGGTCTCAGAAATGCTAGAGAGTTCTTTGATTGCGTTGGATTCTGACTTTGATATTAGATTTCCGGCGATTTCTTCGATGGAGGTCACCGTGTACGGAACAATTTTGTATGTGTCAACGTCACACAGAACCCCAATGTCAAAAGCATCACAGGTGATTTGTTCAAACATGCAAATGATTAGATTTCCTTTCTTTTGCGCCCATATTGAGGTCCACGCGAAGTCTCCTTCTGAGAATCTAGAAATGGCAATGATCTCGCCGGCGAAAATGATGTTCTTGTTCAGCTTTTGACGTCTATCGAAACTTCCCATTGCCTTTGTCATCTTTTCGGTAACAAAGTTTCTGAACTGAGGAGCAATGAGGTCGATCAAGGTTAAGTTTTTGATCATGCTTTTCAGAATCCCAAACATCAAACATGCCAAGTCGTTTGCAGCCTTGAACCCCCATGGGAAGTCAGCCTCGACTGTAACTATGGACTGGGGAGACGAGTGTTTTCCCGCCGAGATCGCATGAAACGGTCGATTTCCCGGTGGCACAATCAGAGGAGTTGGCTGTGAGCCCATGCTTTGGGAAGCTAGTAAATTGAGTGCTGTCATTGATGAGTTCACACCGGGCGCAGCGCCGGCTACCGACGTAGAGCCTGGAATAGTTGCTACCCATGGAGGGGCGGTCAGATTCGCGGTTTCAACAAAAGGAGTAGCCAATGCAAATAAAAGTTTATTCTTCAACACATTTTGCTTTCGCTTGACATCCTCGCCCCCAGAAGAGAGCGAGAGGTCATGCAAAGTTGCCGCGATGTCCTTTTTCGAGGAAAGCAAAGTGCCATCCTGCTCTATGAGCTCAATGATGTCCTTCAAATCATCTGTGAAGTCATTTTCCTCCGGTTCCAGGGGCTCTTGTGACAGGAACGGTTTCCCCAAACCTGCTTGGTCAGAGGGTATGCGAGCGGACTGAACTCGGGTGCGGGGCAAGCTCTCTGTGCGGGGAATTTTGGGCCGAAAGAGTGCACTCAAAGCAGCAGACGACGCATTGGAGCTAAGCTTGAACCTGTCATTTCCCAGAGTTGCCTGATCACTATCAACTCGCAGGTACAGCCTGTGCATCAAGGGTCGCGTCGCGAGTTTCTTCTTGAGAGTATCAAGCTGGGCTCGAGACAGTATTAGAGGGGATGACGGGGCGGAGGTGTCGTCGTCACTATTGTTGCATTCATCCGCCGGCTTGAGAACTTTGAGCCAGTCCGGCCTTTCGTTGAGAATCTCGAGCGATCTCTTCAAGACATTGAGCCGAAGCGCCAAAGAGTTTGGCGATAAGTGCGCATATGAGTAGGCATGAGAGTTTTCCACTGGAAAGAGCAAGATTTCGTCGAGATTTGCTGGTTCGGACGCGCGAGATGTCACTTTGGATAGCGACGAGGGGGCCGCCGGGTCCTCGATGTGATTTTCGCTCGTGGAATATTTGCTTTCAGAAGCTGTTTCAGGCGAGTCCTCGTCATCGGCAAAATAAAAGGGGATGCTGGCTTCTGTCATGACAATGCTTAAGACCAGAATCGCAGCAAAAGTGGGGGTTTTTCTTAATAGACCTGCGACGATCAGAGAAACGGAAATCGAAAGTAAGCTTTGGTGGGCGGTCGATAACGTTGAACGGAGATATCTGGTATAGAGTCGGAGAAAGTCAGGTGCTCCTCGTATGAACTTCCGGAAAAAATACAAAAGGACGCAACTCTCAACGATGTCTCGGGTCTATAATCAAACAAAGCGTGTCTTGCCCGGGTGTTTTGCCAAGAGACTAGAGTCGAGAACGATCGGATGTCTATCTCAGAGGGCTGAAGATCAACAGTGAGGGCTCATGTGCAGTGTTGTCCAAGTCAAGAAGGGAGAGAGGATCTTGCATGCAGAGCCGGCGAGACAACGGGTAATTCAAGTGGCTGCGGCGTGCTCGGCCTCCTGCTTTTGATGTGGCACCCGCCCATTTCGTGTTATGCCACGTGCCCCCCGAGGCCTAGAAGTTGTAAGCTAGAGCTGAGGAAATTAGTAGGTCCCTTTTAAAAAAAATTGTGCTTTTTGCGAAAGAAATAACTCGAGAGCCATTGCGTAGTTGAGGCTGCGGCAGTGAAAAAAGATGTTGAAGCTGCGGCAATAAAAAAAGATTGTGAGGCTGCGGCAATGAAAAAAGGCGTCCGGAAGTTGAGCGCTTCTTGATCACAGGCGCTAATGGCAATTGCCTTCAACTTCAACAATGTGATTTGTTTATCTTTTTTTTCTTGACAGCCAAGTGCCGTCTCAATGATCTACGCTGTGAATCAAGAGAAGCTTAATTGTCCCAAGACAATACTTTTTGGTGGCTGACTGCGTGCGCTAAGAATTTTCGTGAGGATCCTGGCGCAGTGAATCAGAGACTAACAGTGTTCTATTATCTCGTTTGAACGGGCGGGCCCAGTCACTGAAGCTACCAAGAGACTTTGAAGACTGTTTTAACAACAACCCTCTTCTTTTTACAAAATGGCACATTCCGTGTTTGCAGCCTTTGAAGCCCACAAAACCCTCACTACTCCTGGCGGCTAGCCAGTGGGTTCTGCCTCTCGGACTGCATGGACTGCATGGCGCTCTTGCTCTCGTCAATTTGAAATGCGAGTCAATAAAAAAAGAGTCAGGGCTCGAGATCTTCACGCGGCGTGGACTCTCCACCTGCAGGAAAGCGACGCAGTGGATAACGGCCGAAAGAAAATAAGGCTAAACCGTGATAAGTACCGAGCTTTTTGATGACCTGTTCGGATCGACACGATGTGCATAATTTCAAGAAAAACCCCTCATTGGCCAATTGCTCTGGCGCCTTGAACAGCTAGCTCGCTTATCCCAAAACTGTCTTGATCTATTGTCTATACATGCGCGTCAGAGTCTAAATTCCTGAACGCTGTCGTCCAAATCAGTGATCGCGTCAATGCTGTGCACTGTTCGATGGGGCACAAAGGAGCCGACAAGAGGCGTGTCGCCCAAACCGTATATAACCGAGGGTGTCGTTCTTTGCCCCGCAAGAGCCGGCAGACTGCCCTGGAGAGAGTTGGGAGTGACAACTGCCAGAGTCTCATACGTCGGCGGACTCAATGCCCGCACATCCTCGTACATGGGAGGCACCTCGTCGTCCCAGGCGATTCCGAGCCCAGACCGCTCCGTCATCACCACCTTGAATTGCATGCGCAAAACACGCGCTGCGCCTGTAGGAACGCCGGCCTGATTCGCCGCCGACGTCACCGAGCTGGCCGAGTCTACGGGCGCGAGGCCCTCTTTCGGAAGCTGTGAGTACTTTGTCTGCAGCACAATTTCCTCAGCAACAATTACTTCGAGCACCAAGACGTGGCCCACGTACACTCCTAGTACAGGATCATTGATGTCGCACGAAATGTTGGCGTCGTTCCGCAAACCCTCGTGCAATTCATCCGGGGGCGTGTCTCCAGACAGTGCTTTCATGGAATGGCGCTTGATTCCGCTCGAACATTCTAGCGCCGAGATCTCGGCCACAAGCTCTATCGTGCCGTCGCCCAGGAAGTCCGACTTCCACCCGGACTTGATATCTCCGTGCGCAACGACACGAAGCTCGTCGAGAAAAAGGGCCTCGCTGATCCGCTCTTGTTCGAGCGGCTGCGCGTGAGCGTGAATGTCTTGAGGCATCAGTATTGCCGCTGACACAGGGGCATCTTCCGATGCTACGGGAGACGTGTGTTCTGCTGGCGCAGTCTCCCGAGGCGGGTTGTCGCCGAAATCCTCCTCGAAATGAACAACCTCGTCCACCACTCTGTTGGTAGGAATCTCCTCCTCTGGCTCGACAATGTCGTGGTTGCCTGCTGGCATCTCACTCAAGTTTGTTGCGTCTACAGCTGCCGCTTGCACTGCGCTCTGTGGATTCGTGGGCGGGTAGCTGACGAACATCAGGGTTTGGATCGTCAGATGGTGCATACCATTGCTCTTGCTCGGCCCGTCCCCACTGTTGCCATGGCTCGCGGAACTTTTGGGACTCAAGCCGGCCCTGAGGCTTTTCGCGTGCTGGGCCTTCCGCTGAGACTCCTCGATCGCTTTGAGCTTGTGTGTATGTTCAGCACATGCATAGGCAGCGATTTGCGTGTGCTCCTCGAGCTTCCACAGCAACTTTCTCATCCGCCAGCGTCTATCTTGACGCGAGTTGACCACGTGCCCCATGCGGAGCTCGATAGGGAACGTCGACTTCGGGTACATCACACCAGGGAGCACTGCGCTTGCGGTGACTTCGGTCGGGGGAAAAACTCGTAGAGAGTTGCGATCGGGGCCCCGGAGAATCGAGCGCAGAACGTTCACGGGGAGGGTGACCTTCGTCTCCCGGCCAGCACACTTGGCCACCGCAACAAGGTCGTACTTGATGTACGTATACGAGTGTGCGCTGCCCAACTTGGAAGACGCTGCCAACAGCCCTGGAAGCAAGTGTGAGAAGGGGTACGCATGGGAGCCGGCCGGAAAAGGGGTGGTTTGCAGTAGAACGTCCCACTGTGCTAGGACGTTTCTTCGCGTGGCGCAGTCTTTGCACGAGCTGATCAGGCTCGAGGGCACCATGAAGGGCTTGGTGTGATGCATGGTCTGCACAAGCAGTAAAACCACCGACTGCACCTCGACTCGGGCGTCAGCGGAACTGGCTGGTGATAAGCACGCGAAGTCTCCACTGGACGCCTCGGAATTCGTCGACGCGTGGGAGGCCTGTGGATATAGTCCGCCCGCAGACGTTTGAGGAGAAAGGCACTTAGTGCTTGCGGCATGAGGGGAGTGCGGATGCACATCGAGCGCAAGAACACCGGAGATAAGAGACCCCGTGGATTCGTGGGCATGCCCGTAAAGCACCACCGGGGGCGATTCCAAGTTGATGTGAAGCGATATGGCCGAGGTTCCGTTTTCGGCGCCGAACGCCCGCGGCGTATTTGGAGACAGGCTGGAGCGTGTGCGGTGCCGCGGGCTCTTTTCAGTATGGTGGTGTAAAACTCGAGACAAGAGCGTCATTTCTCGTGGAGTTGCGGGGAACCGTGGGTGGTGTCGCTCTGACTGTGCTTAGATCAGGACAAATCTGTGATTGCGACAAAAAGATTGTCAGGCTGTTTTTCGGCGGACGCTGACGCTTGGTTTTCGTCTCGCAAAAGTGATTCCTCAGATAGGATATTGGAATGAGCCCTGCGATGCTTATGTATGGGGCAGCGTGGATGTTTTTTCGCATGAGTGGACCGGCGCGCCGTGATTTCAGACAAAGTTGGCCAGCCGGTACGCTTATACAGAAACTCGAGCTCGGATTATGGTGGAGATATTTTTTAGAGCGAATTCTTGGAAACAGCCTGGAGCTCCAAACCTCTACTATAGCTCAGTTGCAAGAAAGAAAGTATATGTGGGTTTTTGGGTGCCCCGAACGTTGGTGGGTTGAGAGAAAATTGGGTACGCTGGTTTCGGGCGCGCCGTTATGAGCCGCACGGCAGAACAATCGACCCACAGTGCCGATGCCGATTTCCCTTTACGAAGATGAGCGAATAAAGAATTAGGAACTGGGGTAGACTTGGGGCAAATAAACCCTTTATGTTAAATCGCCCAAATGTGCTTGAGGCTGGCAAAATACAGCAGATTTGATGGCCACCTTACTCAACCGTTAACGTAAATCATCGCGTGTGAGGATAGCGTGCCAGGATATCGGAATTCACCGAGAACCTACGTCATTGTGTGCACGCACAGCTACCCCTCAATTTCCAAGTTTCACGAATATTCGGGTAAGCATTCAAGCTGAGAGTGTAAAATTGAATGAGACGCAGATGAATTTCAGCGATGAATAACAAGTCCAGACTTTTGGATCTGTGCTCAAAATCTACATTATGATCCACATTATCAAGATCTACAATATCAAGATCTACGTTATCAATATCTGACAAGCTGGAGCGCTTGACTGGCGCCTCAACTTACACTACGCTTTCAATCATCAAAGACGTGATAAATGTAAGAAACAATGAACTGAGCGAATTCTGGGCGGGAAAAATGACACGCAAACTCGGCTTTTTACTCTTTTGCATGATATCCGGTAGGCTTGAAAACTATAAACACAGAAATTGCCGGCAAATGTTTCGCGGGACCTAAAGGTACAAGGGATCTCTAATTGACGCGGAGCTAGTCTTCGTCGTCAAATTTGATCCAACTTTCAAAACCGTCGTCAAACACAGTCTGCAACTTCTTCTCGAGCGAAATGAGGTTCTTGCACAGCTTGACGACCTTTTCGTACTCGGCGTACTCCTCGTCGTTGAGCAAACACTTATCCATGGCGGCCTCGAGTCCCTTTTTGTCAATATTGAGCCCAATGAAGACAATTTCGTTTCTGCGGTCTCCATATTTGCCTTGCATGTCTCTCTTGATCAACTCGGCAGCCTCAGGGGGAATGTACTCGGGACCAGTCACACAGAACCAGGGAATGCCGCCCTTCAATGTGAGCATGCTTCCAGCAGACAGCCACTCGCCCCTGATGATGTGACGAGAGGCAAGCCAGAAGAACCCCTTTGATCTGAGCACGGGGCCAAAAGCGGAGTTCTTCTTGTTCTTGATAAGTTGTTTCTCGGATATATCATCGCCCTCTTCTTCCTCTTCGTCCTCCTCTTCCTCGTCTTCTTCCTCGTCCGACAGCTCCAATTCCTCCACTTCGACCTTGACCCCTTCTTCTTCGTGTTCATCTAAGCCCGATTGTTCGATGACCATGAATATCTCACGAAGCTGGAAGTAAAGACGCTCGGGGTGGAATGGGCGACGAGACCGGTAGATGAAATGGTTGATGCCGTACTCCTCGGTTTCCGGCTTGGGTGTCAACAGGGCTTTGCCCTTGTCCCCAAACCCTTCTCGGACGGTCATCTCGTTGATGCTTTGAAGCCATCCAGCAGAGGTGCTTGCCTTTTCAAAATCAAAGAGCTTGGTGTTGACGACGTCCTTGATATCGACCTTAGCATAGTCACACTTGACGACTCTTGCAACTGGGTTCAATGCCTTGATGACGCCCTCGATTCTCTTGGCTTGTTTTTTTCCCTTCTTGGTGGCTTGGAGGGACGAGAACTTGTTAATGATCACCACGTCAGCAAACTCGATCTGGTCGACCATCAAGTCGGTGATGGTCCGCTCGGTTTCTCCTTGCCCGTTATCTCCGTATCTGTCCGCGAGGAAGTCGGTGGTCTCGAAGTTGTTCATGAAGTTGACTGCGTCGATCATCGTCACACACGTGTCCAATTTGGTCAATTTGTTGAGGCCACCGAGTTCAAGGATCTCCTTGAGCACCCTCATCTCGTCCTCAGGAAGCTCCGTCTGCAACATCTGTTCCGTGAATTCCGTGGTGAAAGTCTCGGCCACCTGCATGGGCTCCGAGATACCTGTCGACTCGATGATGATGTATTGGAACTCTCCGGCAGTAGCAAGACTCACCAACTCCTCCAACAAGTCACCACGCAAAGTGCAGCAAATACAGCCGTTTTGCAACTGGATGAGCTTCTCCTCTTTCTTGGTGACTTTGTGGTTTTGTATAAGCGCCGCGTCGATGTTCAACAGCGACACGTCGTTGATCACGACTGCAATCTTGAGTCCATGCTCGGTTGTAAGGATGCGTTCTAGCAAAGTTGTTTTGCCTGCCCCAAGAAAACCCGACAACAAAGTGATCGGAATGGGTGAGCTAGGCACCTTGGTTTTTGTGTCGACTTGAGTGGCTTCTGGCATGGTCTATGGCCTCTGAAAATTCCTACATTGGCGGACGGCAGTTATTTTTATAGCCCTGCTATACAATAAGAGTACATGAGCCAAAAAGATCGTTTCCTGGCCCTGGTGGTTATCTCTTTACGTTAGACGTATTCTCAAATCTTTTGAACCCCTGCGGTGACCAATCGAGCGCCTCTGATTGGTTAGCGGACAGGTGGTTTTTGGCCATAACCATGCCAGTGGTTTTATGACGCATAAGCATGCATGCGTGTTTCCTGATTGGGCCATGGGCTTGATATGCCCAAATTTTATTGCTCTTTTGTCACATCAAGCCGACTCTGGCGTCTTGATTTGGAAGGATGATGATTCCAGAACCCCTGTACCCCGCAAGAAACGGGTGTATTAAAACTCTGGGCTTTTTCCTGAAACGCTCATGTCAATTTCTGGCACGGCTACACTTTTGGAATCTATCCATGGGGAGTACCTGCAAACAGGAACCATAATGATCCGCGAAAAAAAAAAAAGACCCAGACTGGTGGTAACTACCTAGGTATTAGAGGGGTCCGTATTTGGCCAATCCCGAGACACATCTATTGGCCCATCATGAGAATCGACACAAAAGCGTCTGGGCTCGAAAACTTCCCTTCTGTAGAAGACGAGATATATTTTGGAAGTTCAGGGGATTTCCCCTGCTTTTTATGTCGGTTCCTATCTTCAGCGCATGTAGGTTGAGCCTTGAAGCGGCCTCGCGCGGCTCAAGCCTGCCGAAAAGATTAAAAAATTGCGAAAACAGATTGAAAATGATGAGGAGGGGATACAACAGAAAACATTATGAAATAACGTGTTAGAGTCAGGCTAGTGTGTATTTTAACTGCAGCTTTGTCTCGGACTAACGGACTGTGAATGATTTCACTGGTATAGAGTGAAAAGATGTTACTACTGTCAGCAGTCAGTTTCAATAGACTGCCGTAATGGAAGCAGTGATTATCAATTTGCAAATAACGACTTCTCACCTGAAACGTTCTTTTCTTTTTCTCGACACCTTTATGAGACAAAACGTTTCAGGCTATTCCCTGAATTTTTCAGGATCCTTTCGAATTGAAAAGGAAAATACCCTTCTGTACAAGCAACAATAATAAAAGTCACCAATTGTCAACAATGGATAAATAAGCTTTGCCTGCAGTTTTTGGGTGTAGTTCACTGGCATAAATCAATTATTAATTCGAAAATAAAAACTATGATAGGGCAACATCTCCGTAAATCCGAAATTCTAACCCTCCAAGCCATGCTAATTATAGGGCACGCTAGCTTTGAGCTGATCAATTGTCAGCTCGTATTTCTTCAGCTATGCCAGGGTATTAGTTTATGGTTAGAACAAAGCGTATGACTAATACCAAAGATACTCAAAATGGAATATTTATGACAATTATTATTCCTCGGTTTTACCAATAAATATTAAAACTCTTATTTTCCATTGGCATAGCGAACAGTGCAAACAAACTTGACCAGTTACAGTGGAACCCCGCTAATTTGGTCCCCGACCAAACAATATTAAGTGTAACCCCCGTTGTTTTGATTCACGTTCGAGTCAGTCTCAGATTTGCCAGGGTAGACAGTGCTTCTTTTGGCTCGAAACTCTCTTTTATCTAAACGCATTATTGTTGATCGAACCGGGGATTCACTTGAAAAATCACACTGCTTAGTGAAGGATTGGGTAGCACCATGAGCCATTGAGTCACTCGAGCCAGACTCTGATTATACTTAAAAGAAATACAGAGAGTCAGTATATCAGACAAAGAGCTTGTATTCGTATTACTTGCTCTAAGCGTGGCTTACCTCGTTTAGCATAATCAACGGGGTAGCTGCCCAACATGGCATACGTTTTGAATCAGAAAAAATAAAGATTCTACAAAGAATGAACATTTATATAAAGCAACAAACATACTCCTGAGAAACCCTCCAAATCTCCGTGTACTCAATAGGGCTGAAAATTGATCATCCAACCAGGAAGAATGGGGTTTGAGAAAGGAAGGGGTATAAATAGTAAATAGGAATAAACAATAATTATGTGAGGTCTCTGGTATCAGTTTGAGACTGATAGCCGTGGCAGAGCATACTGGAGTGTATGCCCTACCCTATTCAGTTCCGATATTCTAGCCTCCTTTGCTATTGAGCTTGATGTGATTGTTCTTTTGGTCTAGAAAGAGCTGTCTCGGTGCCAAGCCTTGGCACAGTCCTTGGCACCATTGTCTAGAGAGCTAGACTTGTCGCTATGAGGTTCTGGATCCTTCCGAAGTCCAGTTCCGTTTCCTGTGATTGCCTTCCGGAGTTCTGAGCCAAGGAAACTGCGTTATTTAACCATTCCTGGACCGTTCAGACCAGTTCAGTTTACTGTGATTGCCTTTTTGGAGTCTTGTGCCAAGGAAACTGCGCTATTTGTCTGTTCCTGGATTGTTCGAGTCCTCTGGGACTCGGATCCAGAAATATTATAAATAGGGCTCGTTTCCCGCTTGATCTCCGTTGTTTTTAGTTTCTTATCAACGATTCATTCTATTCTATTATTCTCTAGCTATGAATACATTCCCTATCGATTCAGCACCTCACATGTTACGTGAGGAGTATTATAAATTAGGTTTAAAGAGATTACATCCGAATTGCCGGGGTCCGCCCTGCACTTCCTGCAGCACTCATGCAGGCGCGCCGCGCGAGTCGCGTCAATTCATCTCAAATCTCACCTCTCAACTCTCCAACTCTCGTATTTTCAAACCTTTAAATTTACACCACAAACACCCAAACACCCCACATCCATGGCGCAGCAGCGAATAGTTCTAGATAATGGCGCGTACCTGGTGAAGGCGGGGTTTGTGTCCGACGAGCAGCCGCTTGTCGTGGAAAACGTGCTTGCCAAGGCCCGTGATGGAGTCATTTATATAGGCAACGACTATAAGGCACATGCAAACTTATATTCGGGCATCAACTTCAAACGACCCCACGATCAGGGCCACTTGACATCGTGGGAAACACAGAAACCAGTTTGGGACTATACCCTCGACCGGCTCCTGCCGAAAAAAGCACTCGACCCGCTGGACTCGCTTCTCACCTTGACAGAACTGCCGTTTCAGCTCCCACAGCTTTCGATGAACACGGATCTTGTCGTTTTTGAGGAGTACGGCTTCAGCGAGTATTATAGATGTGCTGCGCAGCTGCTTGTGCCCTGGGCCTCGAAAACGGCGCCTGCGGATTTTGCCTTGGTTATCGATTGCGGATATAATGCCGCCCACATCGTGCCGGTTTTGTACCAGCGGATTTTCTGGAAAGGCGTGCGGAAACTCCCGTTTGGCGGGCGACATTTGAACGGGCTTTTGCGGGAAACGATCACGTTCCGCCACTACGACGTGGCCGACGAGCCGGTGCTCATCAACACCGTGAAAGAACAAACCATGTACGTGGCAGCCGATTTCGAGCAGGCGCTCCGGGATAAAATGAAAGCGAAGTGCGAGTTTGTGCTTCCGGATTTTAAAAACACCATCACGGGGTACGTGCGGCAACCGGGACAGAGTCTTCCGCTGGACGCACAGATCATCCAGTTGTATGACGAACGGTTTTCGGTGCCGGAAGCGTTTTTCCACCCGGAAATCATGGTGGACAACCACAGCGGCTCCAAAAGCACCGTGGTTCAAAACGCCAGCTTTAAGAACATGACCGATTTGGTGGTCGAGGCCATAATGGCGTGTCCTGAGGTAGTACGGCCCATACTCCTGGCGAACATCAACCTTGTAGGGGGCACCGCAAAACTCCCCGGATTTGAGGCCCGGCTAGTTTCGGACCTAAAAAAGGAGCTTCCCACAAACTGGGCCGTCAAGGTCACGAAGCAGCTGCATCCTTTGGATCAGGCGGCGTGGTTTGGCGGGTGTAACTTGACCCAGGACGATATCATGAAGGATATCAAGATTACCAAACAGGAGTTCTACGAGCACGGTGCCAACTGGTGCCAGAAACAGTTTGGATTCAAGAACTTTAGCGACGTCACGTGACGGTTTTATGTGGGTTCTTTTACGAGTGCTTTGATGCCAACTTATGTATTCTGAGTGCTAGAGTGTCTTCCATCGCAGGCACTTCAGAAAAAGCAAGGGACAATTCTTTCAGATGGTGGCGTTGCCAACTTTGGTGCTGGGAGCGCTTTAGAAGCGATTTTCGCAGTGACAGACTTGGAAAGACAACATGCTCCCGGTGTTTCCTATGCTAGCATCGGGCTAAGCACGAATCTTATTGTCAGTTCCAATTGTGAGTATTTTTGCACCAGGCTAAGACCACGGGACCTCAAGACAATACTCAAAGCGGAATAAATGAAGATCACATGCATCTGGCTGTACGTGACTGTCTTCAATATACCTCGGGTCCAAGGAATACGTTAAAGCAGTCTCTTTTTTAAGGTCCGATTTCCACCATGGGAAGATATCAAGAAGCAACTAATGGGGATCATGAACAAAAAATTCCTGTGTCAAAAGGCAACGCAGCTTTAAATCAGTCTCGGACGCTTCCATGTTGTTTTCCTTCTTAACCGTTCTTCTTGGATTTCTGCGTTTCACTTGCATCTTTGAACTCTCATTACCTTGAGACAGTATTTGGAAAGTTTGCGGCATTCAGTCCACCTCGGGTTTTGGGCAACGACTTCTGGAGCTGTGAATAGTTGAGCCACACAATATCATAGCATTTTTTTTTAGTATCAGCAGAAGGAAACCATTTTCTGTTATGCATTTTAATTATTTAGGGTATAGAACAGAAGCCCCAAGATAAACTCTCTCTGATCTCAATGAACCACTAGTGTATCTGAATGAGGTGGTTGAACGTCAAGTATCTACTGAACATCAACCAGCCATACCTGAACCATACCATTTGCGAGTAGTGGCCATATGCCATAGCAGCATAAGATAAACTCAACATGTTCAAGTCGGAGTAGAATTTAATCGATGACAAGCTCCGCCCGTTGTATGTGTTGAAAAAACTAACGTTGATGTTGATTTTCAACGTGTTAAGTAAAAACTTCAGCACTAAATCGACGAGTAATTCCACGTTAGTCAAGAAGGTGAACGAGTATTTCTCCCAAAAATTGAGGCTTTTCAACACGTAGAGTCTTTGAGACCCATGCCCTCCGGCGTGTGACTTGAAGTACTCTTTGCAGCCGTGAAATAGCGAGATATGATTTGGGTGGTTCGATACGCCTTGCTCGTCAAAAGTTATGACAACCATTTGCGCACCATCGCCATTGGGTTCCCCGATCTTCTGATCTAAAGTCTTGGCCACTTCCTGCGGATGCCATTTCACGTCCATCCCGTCTTGGAACAGGTCCAAGATTTCGACGTTTTCGGGATCGATCCCGATAATCCTCGCTGAGTTCCGGAGCTCTTGAGCCCGAATCCCGCCAAACGACTCGTCTAGTGCGTCACCTTTAGAGAAGCAAATGAGCTTCACTTTATTGTTGTGTTTTGGTTTGGTCAATTCCACCAAAGAGGGCGAAAAGAACATGACCTCGTCGTCTGGGTGCCCAATCACAAAGTATACTGTCGAGTCCCTAATTGGCGGCGGCGTGGGTGTTGTGAGCGAATTGTATGGATAAGCCATTTGCGTGAATCGGAGATTTCGTATTTGCGGCTCGAGAAAACGCAGCAGTACTTGTGGGATCGCCGTGGAGAGAAGAATCCAGAGAGCCAAGGACCCCAAAAAGAGTCTGGCAAGAAATCTGGGTATTAAAAGAAGCATTGGGCGTTGTAATAGGGTTTTGTCTGGCTCTCGAAATAGAGGACTGCCGTGGAGTAGGACGCGTTGGTGAATATCGGAATCTGATTAAATGATATAAGTGAATAATCGGGCCTAAGAAGGGTGTGGCTAATTTTTGAGCAGATGATGGTGAAAATGTATCAAGGCCCGGTTATGGTCTTTCATATAAATACCCGGAAATGAGGGCATATGAAGAAATTTAGGGTTTCAACCAGGTCACAAATTAAATGCCAGCCCTAGGCATCGGCTGCGGAACCACGTTGCCAGGCGTGGTCAAATTGAAAGTGTTGGCCCTTTCTCTGCAGGAGATTTGGTCTTTCTGGAAGTCTGACGACAGAGTGCTACTGAGAACGTTTCAAAAACCTTGAGTTTGTAACAGCTAGACAAACGATCGTTTGAAAGTTTCGAAAGGGAAACAGATGTCCAACGTTATAGTTGAAGGAGGTTGAAATAAGTGGAGGGTCAATGTTTCAGGACCACGTAATATCTCGTAATTTGCAGCAGGCCTGAAACCCTCTCAGAGCGCAAGTTGGCGCGCCGCACTCAACTCAACGCGAACACCTTGTGGAAACAAACAGCCTGCATACAAGAGGTTGCCTGCTGCCCAACACGACGGATATTTGGGCTGGCTGCAAGTCGCATCGTAACTCTTTGCACCAATAAAATTGCACGCCGTAGTATCTCCTAGGCTATTGGAGAGGGAGATTAATGCTAAAAATTTTTGACAATCACAATCGAAGGCCAAAATTTTTCATGATTTAAAACGGTCATTGGCGTCGTAGCCACCATGGAATTCTCTTTTTATTTACACCTGTAATGTGCCACTGACAACACCCGTTGGGAGAAATACCAAATACAGTAGGAAACTAGTAAAATAACTCATATGCTGCGGCCTCAAGATCTCTAATGGTGAGAATTACGGTCGTCTGAAGAATGTCATGGCGTGAAAGGAAGAGCTGGAAGGCATGTGCCAACTGATTACAGTAGCATGGAGTATTTAAAACATCAGAAAGGGTTGTTAAAAGACCCTCGCATATATCGCCGTAGCTTCAGTACCATAGAGAGGGCGAGTGATAATGGCTTCATCGCAAAAGGGCCAACAGGAGCGTATATGAAAGAAAAAAATTGCTTCAACTCAAACAGAGCGTAAACACCGGGAACCCTGTTCATTGTCTAGTATAAATTGTAGAGCAAAATGTATATCCCAGGAGACCCACCGCAGGAGTCACAATAAGATAGATGACTCTCGAACGACACAGAGAGCGAATTCGTCTGCTAGACGCTGTCTGCTCATATGCGGACGTACCAAATCATATTCTGTGATTGCAAGAGCCAGTGTACGAATTTCAGTAATTTGGTGTCTTCTATCAGGGACCCCATAGCGGTTTAGCGCTATGGTGCTCATTTAGATGACAATCTAAC
>JAKUBE010000089.1:0-33166 GCA_030674755.1 Metschnikowia henanensis | reverse complement strand
GCAAGGATGCACTGAGTCAGGTATCTATCTTTCAGGAGCGACAATAGACATTGAGTTGATGGTGTCTTGCATGCACGTACAATTATGCATAGCACTTAAAAGCGCGTTTAAGGCCTATGGAATGTCTCGAGCGCGCTTTTCGCCGTTGACACCTAACATAACAACACTACACGTATAATATTCTTTTGAGCGGCCACAAAGAATCTTAATCGGGTCAAAGACGGAAATGAACACCGTGCAGTGACTTTTTTCAGAAATGTATTTGTTAGATGCCCGATAGCCATAAATGCTACATTTTATACCGGTCGAGCGTGTCGCGTTCAAGGTGAATGTTTTGATCTCAGGCAATCAGCATTCTGTAACAGCTGTACACTTATAGTGATCAAACTTTATGCAATTTCTTCAAACGGTAGTACTCGCTTTTAATTTATGCTCAGAGGTTTATAAGCTTAGCAGATTTGCGACTTTACTCTCTCCCCCAAAATTTGAATCAACATACAGATAGAAGCATGGGAAGAGCTGCATCGGGTTACAGGCAAACGTCTCGCTAGGTAATTACTGAGTTGTGGAATCTAGTGATTCAGGCTTGAATTTGCTTCGCACATTAAAGCCTATTGAATACAATGAGATATAAAATAGCAGTTCAACAAAATCGGCGTGACACGCGGAGCTCAAAAAGCACCTTGGCCACGTCCTCCGTTAGCCTGATCATCTTGATTCTTTATGGTCTCATCAACAGAAAGCAACAATGTCGCAGCCTCTGTGGCCGACTGAAGTGCATTGACTTTAACGAGCGACGGTTCCCAAATGAAACTCTCCATGTTATTTCCAACAGACTCTTTTTGGAAGTCAACGCCAAACCATGTCTCGCCTTTCGCGTGTGAGCTACGTAAGATGTTCAAAAGCTCGATTCCGTCTAAGCCTGCGTTTTCGCACAACTGGCGCGGAATGATTTCAAGCGCTCTAGCGTAAGCCCCAATGATCAACTGTTGCTTGCCTGCCACGGTTTTGGAGAACTCTCTCAAATATTTGGAGATCTCCATTTCAATTGCACCTCCACCAGCCACCACAGAACTGTGCTTCACGGCTCTCTTGACAATCATTATGGCATCATGCAACGATCTTTCTACCTCCGCGATCACTTGCTCAGCGCCACCACGCAAGACAAGGGTGCAAGTTTTGGCCTCTGAACATCCGCGGAATAAATTATAACGGTCTCCGCCGATTTGCACTTCTTCAAATTCCTTACACAGTCCCAAGTTATCAGCGTCAATTTTAGTAACAGTTGACTGCACTGAACCACCCACAGCTTTAATCACACGGTCCATATCTTCAGAAGCAACCCTGCCCGCACAAAAGATGTTTCTGTCAGCAAAGTATTGTGTAGCCAAATCGCCGATTGGCAATTTCGAAAGCACTATGTCTGCACCAGCCGAGCTGATTGCATCCAATTTGTTGAAGATTATCTTCCACTCTGCATCGACGATATCTTGATAATCTTTCACTTGTTGCACGCGCACCTCGGCGTTGTCCTTTTCCGCTTTAAGCTCCAATTCGACGTTCAAACACAAGATTTTTGGGTTTGTGAATTGTTTCGGTTGCTGCTCAAAGCCAGCGTAACTGAAAGTTTTCTTGAAGGCAACACCGTCAACAAACAATGAGTCTTCCATGGCACCTCCAGGGACCTTTTTGATGCCAATCAATGACTCGTCTAAGCTGTCATCCAAAGACATGACAGCATCAACGACCATCTTCGTGAAGAACTCGGAGTTCCTGCTGATCAATTTCGATGACATGGCTGTTGTAGCACATCTCTCCAAGAGATCCCGGAAGCTAGTGGCATTGTTTTTCTCGATTTCCACCTGTATCTCTTTTATTTTAGCCACCGCCAAATCACATGCTCTACGCAATCCCTTGATAATCAAATGGGGCGAGATTCCATCCTCGATGAATGTTTTGCTTTCTTTTAGGAACTCACCGGCCAAAATGGTTACGGATGTTGTACCATCACCAACCTCAGCGTCTTGCGAGCGGGAGATATCAACTAACATCTTTGCAGCAGGATGCACAATATCTAAGAGCTTCAAGATGGTGGCTCCATCATTCGAGATAGTGGTTTTGCCGTTAGAAGACTTAATCAAGATGTCCGAGCCAAATGGTCCTAAGGTAGGTTTGAGTGTTTCTTGAATAGCAAGACAGGCATTGATATTGTTGAGAATCTGGCCCTTGCCCTGAGATGCATCTGTACCTTCTTTCAAGACCACAATTGTGGGCGTCTGGTTGCCAAAAGACATGATCTTGCTAACAAACTGATGCCTATACCTGAACTTTCATTTGATCTCGGTAAAAAATGTGAGGCCGGAAGTGCGCGGTTCAAGTTTTGCCTGTGCAATACTCGAAGAGTGTGGATAATTACAAGCCTTAAAAAATAAGACAGTTCGGCCTAGAAGTTGATTACCGGGGGTAACACCTTTCGAAGTCATCATTTTGGTTCTTAATATTTGTTACAACTTACAAGCCTGAAAAGCCTTGGTGTTCGAAATACTCATCAAGTAGTGTTTTAAGCTGTGCGCATTCAGGACAGAAAAAAAAGAGGTCGTTAAATCTCTCAAATCGCGAGTTCGTCATCTTTCATTCAACTCGATAACTTACAATGCTCACTAAGGCCACTTCCAGGCTTCAAGCCGGGTGTCAAGTGCAGTTTCTGCGGAATGCTTCAAGAAAGGTTGCCATGGTCAACGATGTTCATCTTTCCAATCGGAGAGTCATGAAAAAAATTAAGATGGGTGCAGCCAGACCAGCTATCTTTTACCAATTTGAGACTCTTGTCGAATTCAGCGACGGATCTGTGATTAAAAGAAGATCTCAAGCTCCAAAAGATGAGATTCGTCTAATTAGTGACCAGAAAAACAATGCTTTGTGGAATCCAAACCGCACCGACTTGTCTAATAGTGATCTTAGCGCAACAGGAAGAGTTGGTCTGTTCATGAAGAAGTTTGCACAATTCCAAGAAGAACCTTCGGAAGATCACGATCTGAGAAATGACAGCTTGGTTGAGCTTTTGGGACACAATGTAACGGAGGTTCAAAAGGGCGGCAAATTAAGAGAGAAGAAGAAAGGGAAAAAATAATATATTGGGTGCATAAAGAACCACTTGTAAATAAGCAATGACACGGAAGAAAAATATTCAATGAGGCCAACTATCCTACAGCTTTGATGCTTTTGAGCCGCAAGACTTAAGATATTCTCTTCAAATGTAGTACATATCAATATCGGCTAGCGGTATGCCAGCTCGATGCAACTCCGAAAGGCACCAATTGATGATGAGATGGTCATCATCTTTCTTTGCTTGTCGTATTATGATGTCAAGGCAAGCCACTCTATTACCTTCGTCGATCAAAAGGAATTTGCCAAACTCTAGTGGTAATGCGTGCGATACGCTTTGCGTGATTCCGTTCTCTGCTTTGTTGATCTTGTAGCTCAAATTCAGAAAAAGCTTTCTGGCAGCTCTGTTATTGACATGAAGCGAGAGATGCTTGAGAATTGTGAGGGTGAAAAGACGATAGACACCCTTATCATCCGTCTTTTTATAGAGATCTTTGATGAGCTTCTTCAAGAAAGACTTTTTGAGAACTTCGTGTGGATCTTGGTTCGCTGATGTTCGAACGTTTTTGGGTTTCGTAAGCGCCAACAAAGATTCCAAGACTTTCATCGAGCCTTTGTAAGACACACGAAAATCGTTCGAGCCGCACATTTCAACACATTGCTTGACCTGGTTTTTGGCTAGGAGCTTGGTTATAATCACAAAAAAGTCTTCGGAATTAATTCCGTTCTTCGTTTTGAAAATTACTTGAAGAAGCTTTTCAGCAGCCTCCTCTTTATTTTGAGCGATGAAAGATGCAAACAACAGCGAAAGCGTATTCCGCTTCAAGGGCGGTTTTAGGCTCCTGGTTACATACTCGAACTTCAGCAGGTAATTTCCTCTTTGGCCAAAATATGATATCGAAAAGTCAATGAAGTCCGGATCAGTGTATAAAGAACTTGGGAAGTAATTGAATAATTCAAGCATGGCTAGCTCATCATCCACTAGTTTACACGCAACGCATCGAAATAGTACAACATTTTTGTATGCAAAGCTGGGGTTTGAGCTTTGTATTAGTTTCCACAAACTAGCTGCCCTATAGTAATTTCCGTGCTTTATATTGGAGTTAAGCAAGGCTTTTCTTGTTTTTGTTAGCTTCTCAGTATTGGAGCTAAAATCCTTATAATTTTGTTGGAACGTGTCGTGCAATATGTTAGCGAAGTAAGGAGTTTTGCTCGATGACATGTTGCGGATTGCGTCGAGTATCATCTCAGGTGGCGCAGTTCGCTCGATAATGGACAAAATCCTAAAAATTGCAAATGAATGATAGTTGTTCATCAAAGGATTATCAATACTTAAAGCAGATACGACCCTCTCGTAAGTCTCGGGCTTGATATCGAAAGACGAATTTCTCCCTTTTAGTAGAAACAGTGCTCCCACCAAAGGTTCGCCAGAAGTTACTGATATAAGTGTCAATAGTTCAAGACAATTGGACGCTACTTCATGCAACTTATCTTTTGATGCTTTAGGCTCTATGAATCGAGCACCGCCCTCTGAATTCTTCGATTCGATCTCCATGAGAAGGATTCTTTCGTAAACGCTCAAAAGCCCAAATCTTTCCATCACTTTCACTCCGGTGACAAAAGCCGAAATGTTTTCATTGACCAAGCACTGGTACAACTGCTCCAAATAAAAGCCTCGCATAGAACTGGATTGTGTGAATCCTCGACATAACTCAGGTGATATGTGCGTTTTTTGGTGAGGATTGGCTCGTAGATCCTCGAATATCTTCGACCCACTGGCGTAGATGATGCGCAACCCTAAACTGGTTTGTTTGTAAGATCTTTGCTTTTTCAAAATTTCGGTAACTTGTGATAGCCTCAGCTTAATAACTTCTCCGGAGACCGTATCGCAGCGCGTGTGGTCGAGGGACGATACGTTGGAAAGATCTCTGACAAAATAAGTCCAGCTCTTTAGTCTTGAGGCCCCTTTACGGCCCAACCTTTCACTGGGGAATAGTTGACATTTAAGCCTGATCATTATGATCTTGCTAGAGCAGGCATCAAGCTATGAACTAGATCTCGTTACACTTCTGCATCGGGCCTTTTCTGCAGTACCAGGCACTATTGAGAAGTTCAAGAACTAAAAAAAAAGAACTAGAGCCTTCCCGCGAAGCATATCAATTAATTATTGTCTAATTTTGCATTTTAGTGATAGAATTGAGTGCAACAAATTTGAGCCCTCGGGCTTTAGAAAGCCTCGCCAAACAGTGTGTTGTTATTTTCACACTGCTCTATTCACATTAGAGTGCAGTCGACAAGGCTCAAACCGTACATGACTTTCTCCACATGCTTTTTTATGAGCGGCCAGTCCTGTCGCCGCTGGACAAATTCATAAATCTCTTCCTGACTAAATATTCCGTTGAACTTGGACAAGTCACTCACAATTTGACCAATAGCTCTCGCATCCTCACCACCTATCAAGTAAATTGTGCCAACCTTTTTCAAAGCCTGGAAAAGCGGGTACACCATTTTCTTATTACTCGAAATGTGGCGCACAACAAAATCGTAATAGAGGTTTAAATCGAAAATCAAGACAACCGCCCCATCAACTGATATTGTACTTCTCTTCAACATTTTCACTATAGCCTGGAAGAAGCGCTCAGCAACCTCTTGTTGGAAAACTTCAATTATTGACTTTTCAGCAGACCCCGCGAGTAAATCAATGTTGTCTTCTAGAATCAGTACAACTTTGCGCGCTGCAATAGTTGGACCATCTTTTGATTCTCCTTTTGCGGGATTGAAATCTGAGTCCCTGAGTGTTGATAGGAATACAGACTCAATCTCTCTGAAAAGAATCCCGATTCCAATATTAAGTCCATCAGCCACAAACTTGTCAACCATGCTTTCCAAGCTTCGCTTCGATTGAAGAGAGGGATTGAGAACAGAATTCTCATTCTTCACAATGCCCTTGTGAATCATTTCTTCTTTGTAAAATATGTCCAACATCTGTACAATCATGTCAGCTGTATGAATCAGCTCAAAAAAAATGACTAAAGGACCAATGGCACTACCATTTTTGACGGTATCATCAACGGTTAGATCTTTTGGATCATAGTCTTTTAAGTATTTGAGCGCCCTCCCGAACCCAAGCTTCAAATGTTGGTTCCCTAAACACTCAATCGCTTCAGTGTATTCCTCTTGCATGGTCGAAATGATCTCAAGAAGAACGGCGTTTATTGTGAAATCCCGGAATTGAGAAAGTCTTTCTAAGGATTGCTTAGCTTCATTTAAAATCTCAAATGCCAACTCCGGACTGAAAACCTTGTTTAATGATTTGATGTTTTCCGCTAGAATCTTAGCATTTGCCTGTCCCCTTGAATAGATAATTGTCTCGTTTAAAGTTGGCTCGATAGCTGCTGGGTCAGCTTGCCCATTTATTGCGAACACTTTCCTGAAGTTCGACAAAAAGTCATTTTTTGACTGCGATTTGACGTGTTTGAGAATGCTTTGACTGTTCTCCGCTTCTCGCTCATCAAGACTATCTTTCCAGTGCTTGACACGCTTCGCACAAAAGTCTCTGAAAGCTGATTTTTCTTCGTTCATAAATTCAGATGCATAAGAATCATACGTAACATCTATCAATTGACGGATGAGAATCAGGTATGACTCGCCAACGTTGTTGCTAGATTGGAGCTTCTCAACAAAGGTGTGCGTAAGGGACGTGTACATCATGGAAATAAAGTCTAGGTAAACACCCTTTTCTTTGGCTACAAGGGCCAAGACTGAAAGGACTTCTTGAAGTTGGCTTGTGATGATTTCCTCGCTTATTTTGTACATCATGGGAACAGATTGAGGAAACACACGATCGATGATATCCGCTAACCCATTGAATACAGATGCCAATTCATCAATGAACTCGCAAACGTGGCCATCATTTATCACAAAACTATTTCTCCCTCTCAAAGTGTTCGAATTTTGAGTCAGCTCTTTTGCAGTGAAGAATTCCTGAGGACTGAACTGATCAGGATTCAAGAACTTGATATTCTCATTATCGAAACAAGTCTTTTGTAGGAAAAAGTCGATTAAAGTCTGGTCATTGTTCAACTCGATTAGAATTTTTACATATTCTCGTGTCTTCTCAAAATCCTGAATGTCATAATGAATTTCTAGTTCCCGAAGTAGGGCATTCTCAAAAATTTCCATGAGGTCGGTGATCTTCTGGCGGACGAATTGCCGCGATACTTCATTTGAATCGACATTGTTGTATTTGAGTAAATTGGATAAGAGCTTCGCTTGATCTTGCGGTGAATGATGGTCTGTGAAAATCTTTAGCTGATTGTATGCCACATTCGACTGTAAATCGTCATAATAGCTTTTGAGGCACGTTCGTATTTTTAGCATCTGAAACCTTGCCAATCGAGGGAGTTTATAGATGTTGGACAAACAGAGCAAAGGACTCAGGAGCTGTTCAAACTGGCAGGAGGAAGTACTCGCCTCCTCTATGTCGACGCCGTTGTCCCAAACGTTCATTCTCCTTAGCTTCAGCACCCAAAGTGTGGGGTCCTTTACGGCTTTGTATGCATTCTTGGATACGAGGGAAAACAGCAAAAGGTCTGGGATGTCCAAGTACCAAGATATCGTACGGGCCACCGACAAGGGAATAACCTTTTCGTTATACACATCAATGTCCGTGTTCCATAGCACCTGAGCCATTAGGAGAATGTGGCAAGTGCGTTCACGAAGATAGGGGCGTGCACGTTGTGTTTCATACTAAAAAATGAGGTCGCAATAAATGAACGAATAATTACGCGAAAGCCAATAATCGAGAATTCAATGTTTGACACGCAAGAAACTGCACTAAGAACGTATTTAGTCGTGTTGTCGCCTGATCTTTTTGCAGGACGTGAAGCTTGAAAGATCTCAAGAGTAGTTACATAACATGATTTACTGTGGGGCGGCCCCATCAATCAAACACTCAGGAAATACTAAGGCTTGAACCCTTTAAGCCCACGGAAAATAGTGCAAAAGATGGTAAGAGGGCTTGATTGATTTTAAATTGCCCACAAAACAGACATACTCATATAGGTATTTGTGGAGCATGGCCCTTTAGGCGGGGTTCATCGCCATTGATCTCAACGATGGCAACAACCATTTGACAAGCTCCGTTTTGAGGTGCGATATTTCACTGCTTTGAATTGCTGGACGGCGTATTAATTTGTTTTTGGCTCATACCAACAACATGTATGCATTCATCTTCAATAGACCAGCTCTGACTTGTAGCGGCTGATAGTTTACAGTGTAATAGACCTAACTCGTGCTATCGCACTTCGCACTACTCAATTATAAGAGCTCTCTGATCTAATGTCTGCGCTCACAGCACTTTAAAAGTACAGTTGTGCTCCCAGAAGATAATCATGCCATTTATTTATGAGTAAAGTTAACAAATTTTAGATGATAAGGCGAACACATGAGTCCACAAAAGCCCGCATGTGGAGATTTTCAAAAGTTCTACGACAGCGAGCTCATCTTCACGAACATTTTCGGAAGGCTTCAGATTCAAGTTCAAACTGTAAGCACTACACCAAATTGAGGACTTCGTTGACAACACCTTCTTACATAACCAGCTTTTCTACGACTTCGGCCCTACGACCCATCCCTGGTCCGTATCTAAGTTACCACTTAATCAAGAAAGTCCCTGAATCTTCCATCACCACAAAAGTCTCACATACCTCCGCTCAGAACAATATTTCAAAGGGCATGTTCTGTTCGTCATTTCAGAGTACATCTAAAATGATGTCTTTCCAGGCAAGCCGTCCGTACTCAAAGTCAACCTTGAAACCACAGGGCATTACACATCTCGTATATCAATTTCTTTTGGACGAGTCTAAGTACCTTTCTGAGTCTTTGAAAATGAAAGAGGACCCTACGCGCAAGCTTCCAGACTTGTCCAAACTTCACGAACCAATAAAACAAAGGCTTTTAGGTCATATTGATGACTACAATCGGTTCGTTTTTCTACTTTCCCACCATCCTTTGACGGTGCCCTACAAAATCATATTGCATTATTATTCATTATTACCCAAGATTTTACCCTTGGATAAACAAGCCTTGCTACAAGTTCTCATATTCCACAATGCCTGGGGTGATTTTTGGGCTGTTGTGCTTTCTGCAAATGCCACCTTAACAGATCTTGAAGAGACAGTTGAGCTTATTCATGCTAGGCTTCACGCCAACAAAAACATCGACTTAGGAGTGTGGTTAGCACTTCAATCAGCGAGCGAAATGTCATCCAATAACAGCACCTTTCACTCCATTTGTGAATTATTTGAATATAAATTCAGTATCCCTCGGAGGAAAATGCTAATATTCAACAGAATACTCGCAATTCCCACGCATAGACTATTGGATGAACTTCCGCCCAAGAACTCAGACGCGGGCATAATCGAGGTCCAAGATTTTGTTGATCTTGAGGCTTTTCTAATCACTAGGATGGTTCACGGGTCTTCGCACAGGGAGTCCACTCTGAGGCTCGTGATTGAAAAGTGCCGAGAAGATTCTCGCCTTCTTGGCATTCCGGGGTTTGTATCACTGCTAGTTGCAGACTTGCCCGACTCCCAACTAATAGACTACTTTGCCACCCGAAAAAAGCTATTGTGCAGTGAGCTGGACTTGTTCCATCTCCTAAATACAGCATCACCAGAGAGGTTTTGCCAGTTGCATCTAACATTTCGTTATAGCTACAGGAGAGGTTTTCTCCCCAGTGATTTTATAATCAACTACTTTGTGAAGCAAAGTCATCTCATATCGGAGAGCATATTCACATCCGTCGTCAAAAGTCATTATAGAGATCTCACAATAGAAACTTTGAGCGAGATAGTTGTGTCTCTTCTCAAAACCTCAGGAGGACGTGAGATTTTGAAAAGCATGAGTCGCAGACAAAACGAAAAGTTTGTTTGTTTGATCGAAAAATTGATCAACGAAAAGAAAGACAGTCACGTCTTGTTATCTTTGCTTGAGTTGTCTAGCAAAAAAGGACGTCTTTCGGCGCGAAAAATCCTCAAGACTCTCGAGCCACGCAAAGATTATGTCAAGATTCTCTCAGAATTTTATCTCACCGGGTATAATCTCACTGAGGTATGGAGATATGGACTAAAGAATAATCTCCTTGATATGTCCAATACTGGTGAATTGTTTCAAATGATACTCAAGCGAAGCTGGAAAGTAAAAGATATTCGCAGAAGATTGAGAAATGTCGAAGGAGATTCTGTCGATCACAATTTCCAAGAGCAGTTCAAGTACGCTACTTTTGCTGAAAAAAGAAGATTGCGAGTCAGGCTTCAAGCAATGGGGCAGGCGCTTTCGCTCGCTCAAGCTTCACAGATATCAAAAGTTCTTAACGACTTGTGGCTTTATCTACATGAAGGAGACCAATTCGTGTTATTCCAAGATCGAATTGGGAAAAAGTACATCCTTAATCTTTTGATAAAGTATACAATGAGATTTGTATTTCGGGCCGTGAAAGATGGTGAGGGAGTTTTCAAAATGAGATTAATACTAAAAGGTATCAACTTCGACTCTGTTGTTTTGCAAGCTTCAATTTTTCAGTACATGACAATGCACAGACCAAGGCTCTCTTTGGAAATTCTTGAAAATTACAATCTGAAAGGAGTAAACTTGAGTCGGCTTATCATCAACGGTATTGAACAAGGAATTCTCAAGTCACAAATAGAGAAAGAAACTAGGATCTTGTTGTTTCGCGAGTTTCAGGATAAAAAAGCAAGGTTTGGGCTTAACAATCAATTTGATCCAACAACTATGGCTCTTTTGGGAAATTTGATATTCGATGTCACAAGGAATCTCGGAAAGTTCGGCGAATTACAAAAATTCATACGATCCTCGCATCGAAGAGGCGTCCCAGCACGAGTTATTGAAAGATGGATGATTAAACGTTAGGCAACTCTTTTAGTCCTTGCTATGAACTTGTATGAATTTCATGGCGTCCTTCCTATTCTTGTCTCGATAGCGTCTATTGCCAAACTAATGTAAGTATGTTGTTCATGTGGTTTGATGATAAAAAATACGTACCCACACTCGAACTTGTTGAGGTGACAAGTTGCAGTTTTTTGCTATCCGCTCCCGTTCGACTTTATTGGGGTAACATCCAATACTGTATGATGCCTCGAGATATCTTTTAGCAGCCTTACTGAGAACATTTCTCCTTCGATACAATCTCTCTTTGTAATGCTTCACGGAAATCAGTGCCGAACTGATTATGCACCCGATGGATTGCGGTTTGATCATCAACTTGCTGAGTGACCTTCTTAAAAGGACCCGACGCTCGAGTTGCATTATGTCATTATCAAGGTTAAGATTCACTATTTTCGCAAGCTTCGAGTTAATATTTCACATCTAAAAGAAAAACATATGATCCAACGTACCTGCTTCATTGTGGCTGTGATAGAGTCGCTTTTCGGAAGCAGATCAGCAATGGTTGGTGCCACGTAACCAGAGCAAAACAATTTTACTCGCGAAAGACTTGTCTTAAAATCCCTGAAGCCATGTTTGCATTCCATTTTTGTTTTAAGCAAGAATAGGGATGAAAAAGGTTAACGCATGGTGCGATTCCCGCGAATCTTATATGTGGTAGTCAGCATGACGCACCCACCTGATGCACACTCTAAGATTTCCTCGAGACATTGCTCGTGCAGGACATGCCATCACAGAAGTTTCATATATTTTTGGATTGAACATTTATCACATCTTGGACCTTCAAACCAAAAACTGAATTGTTATAGCTTATGGGTTTCCTTGCGTGTTTTGCCTTGAATTTCACAACCTTGAATTCGGGTTTTCTGCCACTAGGTATCTTGCCATATGTACTTGCACAACTCTTTTGATATGAGTCGACTGCTTGCTTCGCCGGGGATTGGCGTTTGGCGTAGTCTTCTAAATAGAACGTATCAAGTAGAGCAAGGTATTTAAAATAAGCTTCAAACACTTTGTCGCGTGTTTTCCATACCTATCTGTTAGTTCCACTGGTCTAAGGGTTCTAGTTGGAGGGCTTCAATGGTAATGAAAATAAATTTTAAAACATACTTTAGAGACAACTCTGGACTTTTGCGAAAGTACCTTACATCCAGGGATTAACGTCTGCAAGTGTTGTCTTGCCATTATAAACTGATTCCTTGCTCTGTAGCGCTTTGTCAAAGCATCATCTGGCATAATACATTTTCGATGAAGATTGATAGATCTATGTGGAAAAGACGATTCGTGGTTTGGGGTCTGTTTTTCGCATGTGATCAATTTGAAATCAAGAGAATATAATGGTTTATCTGAACTCATATTTTGGACCGTAGTATACGTTTCAGCCTCCGCTAATGCTTTAACTTTCATAACCCTTCTTGATCTCCGTGTTTTGTGACTTACGCCAAAGTTCCGTGCTAAACAAAGTAAAAAATAGTGTGGAGACATGTGTGACCCATTTCCGCTTTCAGTTGTAGATTCCTTGCGTGAGCAACTGAAATTGGTCGTAAAGCCGTGTATACACGCTTCCCGCACTTCTTCCAATAAGACCCGTCTCGACAAAAGCTTTGCACTCCTCCTCAGACAATTCCAACTGTAAACGTTGCTTCAATAAAATGGAAGTATTGGGGCCGTTTTTGAAACAGGGAAGTGTAGACTCTCTTTGCATTAGATCCACAAGATCCACTAAGTGGCGGTGGTGTCTGCGCAAAGACAAAAAACAATCTTTGCAAAGGTCAACAAAGAGTTTAAAATTTCGGGACTGTGATCCTCCAAGCACCTCAATATATTCTGCCGTCAATTTAAAAGGCGCTGCTTCGAACCCAACACTGCCTGGAGAATTTGATAGGATGAAGCCAAAATCAATATGAATTATGTGCCCTTCATTATCTAGCATAATATTGCCATTGTGTCTGTCTTTTATCTGGAGAACATAACATACAATAGAGTAGGCAGCAAGACTTCTTGCAAAACACTCTTGAGCTTTTTTGTATTTAGCTCCTTGTTCATTTCCGTAAATCTTTGTGAAGTAGTCCTTCATGGATGCAACAATGCCTTTTGGGTTCTCGCCATTTTTGATGGACATTTCCGTCATCGTCTTCTTTATTGAGTGCACAGAAAGAGCATTATTGATAGTTTCCACTAGGCCAGAATTAAAACTGGTTATGACTATCTTCATATTTTTGGTCCAAGCCCCCACCGTGTCTTTCTTCCAAAATCCAGAGATTATTGAAATGAGCTGGCAAGCAAATGCTTCCTGTTGTAGGTCGTCGCCGTTCTTGACAATGACTGAGCACAAATCCCAGTTAGGAAGGTGACCAAAGGCACTTGATTTTCGGATCCTTGCAAGCTTCGTTGCCCAATCTTCTCCTATTTTGAAATCATTCTCGATTTTTCTTTCGCCAGCGTCCTGCTCAGATGATCCATCGTGAGCAGCACTTATTTCCCGTATTTGTTGATAATCAATGCTTTCAAATTGATCTTGAAGTGCCTCCATCGAACTTATGATACGAGCCTTTATTGCCATTGATTGCTCGGAGTTGGACTGGCCTGATTTTTCCAATTGTTTGAGCATCACAGCAGCAATTCTTATTTGCGCTGATAGATCTCTTGTTCTACCATTTGAACTGTGAGGAAATGTCTTTTGCGGCTTTTTGTGATACTTTTGCGCCAATGTAATCCCTCTGATCGAGCTTGAAGAAGACTCCATACCTTTACCATTTGTCATACTAGCTCTTAAAAAATCCAGAAACTGAGACTTTTGGTTTGCCAAAGACACTACCGAGATGTCGCCGAGGTCTGCCTCATTCTCGTTCTTTGCAACATGAGTAGCTAAGATATTCTCGTCGTTGTCCTCGCATACTTCTTGATAAGATTCATGTTCCTTCGTTTTAGTAATGAGTCTCCTATTATAGTCAGTGAGAGGATCAAAATCCATGTCTTCGCTCAAGTATTCGATAAGAAGCAAGTACGGAACTCTTTCCGCAGAATTAAGAACGCAAGCTTCCGTGATATTGAGCTTGAGGATGCGATGGTATCGTTTGTTTGGGGAACTGCTTGCAGGAAAAAGCTGAGGGATGTCAATTTGTGATGGTAGCAAAGCGTTGTTTATGATAGATAGCTCAGCCCTCAAACTTGTGAGGCGAGCCTCTTTCGGCACTTGCGACAACCTCGACGAAATGTTTTGCAAGACCATCATGAATTCAGTTTCTTTCCTGTAATAATTCGCTTTGAGCTTCCAAATCTCATTTTCTCGCACATCATCAGTTGAATCAATTCTGCTCTCTGTGGCTGAAGAGATGTGAGATGCTGAAGATTTTTCGGCGGAATTAGACTTGAAATGAGCGATCGAATACCCTTCTGTGAGCTCCTCACTCAAAAGATCTGGCATAGAATGCGATGCGATCTCGTTTCGTATTGGCTTTCTTGAGTACGGTGGTTCCTGCAAACCAACATGTTCGACTGTTTTCGACTTGTGAACTGCAGGCCTCCTAGTATGCATAGATATATTCTTCATTGATTTGCGATCTTGAGAATAATCACTATTATAATGTATGTCATCAATTTCGCTATCGACACCACTCAGTGAATTGCGGGAGTAGTGTCTTTCGTTTGGGAGTGCTGACTCTGAGTACCTTTTAAGGTTAACCTGTGGCCCTTCCTGTCCAGAATCTTCCGCCTCTTCGAATCCCGATAATCCAAAGTGCTCTGATTTGCCTCTGTTCTTCATCGTGATATTTTGAGTTAAAGATTGATGAAAATTTGCTAGTTTGAAAAGAAAAGACTTTTGTTGTCTTCCTTGTGAAGTTATAATCGGCTTGGCGTACAGATTAATCGAGGGCAAGCCTAAACTAGCTCCGATTGACGCACATATCATTATCGCTGGATGTAAGTTCTCTCTTAACGTGGTCCTTCCGCCCTCTCCATGTTCTTGATTGAACATTATGTCTTGCAAATTGTTGACAAAACCTCGCACGACATGAAATGAATGTGAATCGGGTTGACTTTTGAGCTCAAATACATATGCCTGCAAGTTCCAGAAGGCCAAAAGACAGAAATGAGGATACCTTCTGCTTAGGTCTAGTATCAAATCATTTAAAGCCATCGACTCGCTTTCAAAGCTCACCAAGATTTGAATCAATTGTGGGACGAAAAACTCAAGCTCAGCATATGAAAACGTGGCTAGTTTTTGCACCAAAGCAAACTGAACACCAATATTTTTCCCATGTTTGCTCAATTCATATATACACTCGAAACAATCAAATGAAGGAGATTTTATTCTCTGTAGAAGCTCGACATCCATTGTGTGATTGGAAGTAGCTGAGTTACTCTAGCTTTTGTTTTTCCGTGGGTAAAGAGTTATTTTGTTATCACGTGATTTGTCATGCGTATAAACATCTATCTGAATTTAGGCACTATCAATGCATCTTCTTTTCAGATGCTGGAATATCAAAATCATCCTCATAGCCTTGGCCTGGCAAAAAAGGCATCACTTCGAAAAGCTGGTTCTCCAAAACTTGCGGACTAAGACTCAAATCGAAATCCTTGAGAAACACATACTCGACTCCCTCGGCACTATCTGAAATGCCCACTTTCTTGAACAATCTAGGCAAGTACTCAATGCCCTTTTCCGAACGCTCCTTTGCGGCTTGCCTCTGCGCATTTTCAACCTTAGCCTTCTCCTCTGTTGCGAGCTCGTGGTTCCGTTCGCTCAACGCACGTATAGTGGGGCCCCATAATTTATTCGACTCCCTCTCGAGTTGTTCCTCAAGAGGCCTACATTTTGGTTTGATTATTTCGGACTTCCGGGTATCATAAAGCACCTCCTTGACGCCTGTCTGAAGGTTTTTGATTTCCATGACATCGTTCCACTTACCACTTATACTGTACAATTGCTCTCGTGATTTGGTGTTTGTGATGTAACCCTCGATTGCATTATACACCCCGCTGATCAAGCCTTTGACTTTAAATTCGATGATGGCCTCTAGATTGAGCTTTGGACACTTGATGACCATGGTATCGCCTAATTCATATCTCAACTTTCCGAATAGTATTCCCCGGCAATACACGTTCGGCTGGTTCATCAAATATGATTCACCATGAGAACCCAAAATTACCTGACCCCAGCCTTCCATAATTGCGGCCGACAGGTTTCCAAGAAATTTCGATCTTGGAACGATAGTTCCATCAACCCGAATCTTCCTGCTCGGTACAATGTAGAAGTATGATGACTTTGGCGGGTGATGGGAAGTTTGCTCCGACACATAATATGCTGACGAGCCATCACATAAGTCATCCCAATAGCAATTATAGATTTCACCCATTACGGGATTCAAAGGCTTTTTGACTGCTTTCGGAGCTATGTGCCAAGAAGCTAGATACCACTTGGTCATTAAGATAAATCTCTGAACATCATCATGCATATCATCGGCCTGTAACAAAAGTTGAGGAATTTGAAAAAAATTGGTGATTCTCTCGAGCATGGACTTTTTCTCCAAAATAAAAGTGGGAAGGGTAATTTTCGACAAGTCTGCACCGAGGCGCAACTGAGATATAATTCCCATGAGAATGGATTGACCCTGATTGTCGAGTTCATCGATATCATCAGTATCGCAATCCCCGCAGTTGTCATTATTGTGATCAGGTACACTTTGTGGGGTCTTGAGTTTTAGTATTTCCAACTTAGATGTAAGTCCCATTGTTTTGCTTCGAATAGTTCAGTCAGTAAGCACCACTTCATCAAAGGGCGTGAATTTGAGTGTTTAGACCTTCTGGGTAGGGCACGACCCCGAAATTCATGCGCACAAGTGAACATTCTCCGAGATCTTGAGTGTAGTTTAAGAGATAGCAAAATAAACTTACAGTTTACATGAACAAGTTAGCACTTGGGGTCACCCCTCCAGTTTCTCTCTCCAATGCCTCTCTGTCGGAGATTTTGCTAAACGATGATCTCGTTAGAGAACTCAAAATCAGGGGATCATTCGAGCCTGAAAATGCAACCAAGAAGAGGGTCGAGGTTTTGAATACCTTCCAGAAAATGACTGAGGAGTTTGTTTACATTGCTTCAAAAAAAAAAAACATGAGTGATGGGATGGCTAAAGACGCAGGCGGCAAAATTTTCACATATGGATCCTATCGACTCGGTGTTTATGGCCCAGGCTCAGATATCGACACTTTGGTAGTGGTTCCTAAGCATGTGACACGGCTGGACTTTTTTGAGATTTTTACAGACTTGTTGAAAAAAAGACCAGAGCTTGAGGAAATAACTGCAGTTCCTGATGCTTTTGTTCCAATCATAAAAATCGAGTTCGCCGGGATTTCAATAGATCTAATCTGTGCAAGACTTGATATCTCGCGAGTTCCTAGAGACTTGACACTTGAAAACAAAAATCTCTTGAAAAATTTAGACGAGAAGGATCTCCGATGCCTCAATGGGACTCGAGTCACCGATGAAATCTTGCAATTGGTCCCGAAACCTACTGTGTTTAAGCATGCCCTCAGGTGCATCAAGATGTGGGCACAACAGCGAGCTATCTATGCAAATGTGTTCGGGTTTCCTGGTGGTGTCGCGTGGGCGATGCTAGTGGCCAGAATATGTCAGCTTTATCCCAATACCGTGAGTGCTGTCATAGTAGGAAAATTTTTTCAAATATATTCTCAATGGAATTGGCCACAACCAGTATTGCTCAAACTGATAGAGGATGGGCCATTACAGGTTCGTGTGTGGAATCCAAGAATATATCCACATGACAGGCAACATCGTATGCCAGTAATAACACCAGCTTATCCTTCTATGTGTGCCACTCATAACATTACAAAATCCACCAAAGAATTAGTGATGAAAGAGTTGAAGCGAGGTGCTGAGATCACACGCCAGATTCTGCAAGGCGCATCCAGCTGGCCCTCGCTATTTGAAAGGCATCGCTTTTTTCATGATTATAAATTCTATTTGTGTATTGTTGCGGCGACGAAGTCCTCCTCGGCGGAGCACTTGAAGTGGAGCGGTATGATAGAAAGCAAACTCAGACTTCTAGTTCAGAAATTAGAAGTCACCGACGGAATTCGCCTCGCGCATCCTTATTTCAAGACCTCGGAGAGCTCATACTTGTGCGCTTCACAAGAAGAAGTCACTCAAGTTGTGAATACCTATGGTACATTGGATGGTGAAAGTATTACACAAAATATTGCTGCACCAGAAAATACAAGTGCTGAAGGAGACGAGAGAGCAAACGAAGTTCATTTGTCGAAACTTTACATCGGTTTAGACATCGCAGAGGGCCAAAAAAAATTGGACATTCAGTATCCATGCGCAGAGTTCTTTGGGTTGTGTAGAGGTTGGGCCACCTACAGCGAAAAGGTACACTTCATTCAGATAAAGAATGTTAAGGTGTACGACCTACCAAATGATGTTTATACAGAAGGTGAGACAAGACCCACCAGGCCATCGAAGCGTAAACGCTCCCACCCGAAACATGATGGCAGTAAACGCCCTAGAAGTATTGTTCGGCCAAGCACAGAAATTGAAAACTAGGGATATTCAGGTGAGAAGACAATCGATTGAAGATTTAAGATTAATTGTTTTTCAACTCTCTCAATACAGAGATCTTTCTCAACGAAGAGTTACATAGCGGCATCGAAAGACCCTTGCGTTTCGTTTTGGTCACCCGCGTTACTTGACACCGAAACATAGACAGTAAGTTAATACTGTACGGCTGTCCAACTCGTTATGCGCCCATATGCAAGCTTTGATACCCAAACATTTACTGTATCGTATAATGTTTAGACTCCCAATATAGTCCGTCATATCATGCCGCTTCCCACCAAGATGCTTACAGGAAACACTTCAAAAGGGTACTTTTGCCAAGCTTTAATTTGAACCATAAAGATTTAGTGCTCAAGCTACAATAGTTGTCCTTGACGATTCGTCTTCGATCAGTTGAGACTAGGATACTGTTCACCAATCTGATATCACAGCTATGCATTAGCCAATGTGTTATCTTGTATTGCTTTCGAACGCAAGCACAACGAATTGAATGCATGCGAAAAGGTTTGAGTCTTTAGCCTCACTTGTAGTATGAGTCGCGTGATTTGGAACTTGCATCAACACCTAACCCATAATGCCTCAATACAAAATCAACGTCGCCAATATTTTCTCTGTCACCTTGTATCACGACCGCGGGTTTACCCAGACTCGATCCGTTTCCATTTCCCAGAAACACCTTTCGAGCCACCGCTTGGACGTTTGCAACGGTCAATTCCTCAATTTTACGTACCATTTCGTCGACGCTGGTCACTTTCCCTTGACATTGAATTTGCCTGCCAATGTCCTCCAAAGCAGCCAACTTGCTCTCCACGTTCATCAAGAGGGATGATATGAGTTGATTTTTCGCACGCTTGAATTCTTGCATTGCAATTCCACCTCGTGAGGAGTCAGCTTCCATTACCTTGGCGAATTCATGACATGCGACTTGAGCCATATATTCTGCATGTTCCGCATAGCAAGATATAGTGATACCAAATAATCCAGAATCGCTATGGGCATGATTGAATGCCATGCAGTTTTCCACGAAAGGGTATTGATTCAAGACCTTGAACAAACGCAGAAACATCCCTTTTCCGGGCCCGCCTGCAGAAAACGACAGGCCTCCCCCGAGGAGTTTCTGCAAAATGGCCAACGCGTATAAATCGTTGCTCAAAAGACCCTCTGTTTCAAAAGCGATTTGCATGTGCACAAGTTTGGGAAGATTCGTGAAGCGAGGTTCCTGGAACGGGAGACTGATCTCCCCGCCTACATAATTAACAGGCGGTTTTATGTTTGGTCCCAGATCTTTCGAAGCTTGCCAATCTTTGAAATGAGCTTCCGCCATCCTTATTGCTTTCGCATGTTCAACACCTACCATGGCCAAAACTATGTTGTCCGGGGAATAAAACTCTTGATGGTAATTCTTAACATCTTGTACGGTGAGCCGATTTAATGACAGGGATGTACCGTATATAGGCATGCCCAAAGACAGCCGAGAGTACGCAGCCTCATGCAAGATTTCCGGTAAAAACATGTCATGTTTGTAAGATAGCTCTTCAAGCTCGTATGCTCCCGTGAGTTTAGCCTCTTCAAGTTCAAGCTCAGTCAACTTGGGCTCCTTTATTGTCTCCGCGATGCATTCAAACATTTTTTCCGTATCTTTGTTGAACACAGATGATTGGTACATGATCAGCTCTCTCTGAGCCCCACACATATAGTTTCCCCCCAATTTTGCCAAGTCCTCCATCATCTGTACGCCTGACCTTCTATTCGTGGATTTCCAGGCCATTATGTCAAGCATATGCGAGATTCCGCTTATCTCGGCTGTCTCGTATCTGCTTCCAGTGTTTACATACGCCCCAAGTGCACTGAAATGACCAGGCGTGGAGTCTGTGATGATACGCAAGCCATTACTCAATGTGGATATCTCCACAGGCGTAACTTTAGTATGAAGCCCTCTTTGTAAAAATTTAGCGTTTCTCAATAGCATATTGTTTGGGTTCGCGATCTCCCAGTGAGAATAAAAAAATCTTTGAAGAAACTTCTGCAGCTACTTTGTTAGAGTGTACAGAAATGTGCGGTCTCGATCACTACTGAGCGTGGCAATCAACCAGGGTTTCCAAAATGTATTGTTCCTTCGTTGCATGAAAAATTGCAGATATAAATCGCGAAATTATCCGCTAGATTTCGAAAACTATGTCTTTAGCTCGTGGTATTTTTTTTATCTGTTTTACTCAAGATAAACATGTGGACAAAAGAAATCTTGAGACCTCTTTGATTATAAAGCGAGGGAACTGAACTATTATTTAGCCTCAATCTCTTATTTATCTTCTTTAAAAATAAAAACTGTAATCTCCTTTAATAATTAGAGCTACACGTTCATGAAACGGGCCTCTGGGTGATAAAATTTTGGGCACAGCCAGTAAATTTTGCGTATTCCCTCCCAAACACTGGTATCACCATTTTTCATGGTAGCTTCCGGAACCTCTACCTCTTCAAAATTGCACGTTAATCCATAATTCTCCAAGTCAATCTCAACGAGCTTTCTGTAGACATCGTAAATCACTTGGCGATCTGCCCCCAACCCGTTGAAGAAGGAGAATACGCCATGTGGTTTCATCAAGCCAACGACGTAGTCGAAAAGATCCAACATGTCTTGGTAGTGCTCAGAAAAGGTATCATAGTAAATGCCATTGAAGTGAATCTGTCCGGAACTTAAGAGATTGTTCAATTGATTTTGCCAACGACCCTCAAGAATTACGACATTGGGCTTTTCGTACCATCCATCATCCTTTAGCTTTTTTAAAACTTCGGGGTGAGCTTCACAAATATAATGCTTTGTTGGATTCTTTTTGGAGATCATCTCGTCAATGATTCCCATTCCAAATCCAATATTTAAGATGTTAATCTCCGGATCGACTTGGTTAGACTCAAGGTGTGATCCCTTAAACACAGAATTGCAGCCCAATTGCATGAGGTCACGCTCCCATTCCATCATAACGCCATCCTGTTGCCCTTTAGTAACAAGTGCTCCGTCTTTATACTCAAGCTCCGATTTTAGGTAGGCATCTTGATTATACGAAGGATCACAATGGCTCGCTTCTTGGGCTTGAAAAGATGACATAGTTGACTTTGTCGTCATTGCGTCATTCACAGCAACAGGAGACTCTGATCGCAAGTCTCTCCCTTCTTGGCTTATCTCCGGTGTAGCTTCATAGAAAGTTTCGTGATCCAAATTCTCAGTGCCCTCAATTACCTCCATATCGAATTCGCTCACTTTGCGCAATAAAAGCTCTGCACGAACTCCAGCGTCCACGATCTGGTTGTAGAAAAGAGTTTTCCCGAGATTACGTCTTAGTAGAATGCAACCGGGAGTTTCATCATTGACATCCGTCAAGCACCATCCCGCCCCATACTCTAATAGTGTTGTTACCATCTCTTGTACGATCATTAATTCCAGCTCGGTGTAATCCGAGGGAAAGTGGGTGAAAATTAAATGCAAGGGTGTGGTGGTGGTCGAAGGCTCTACATTCTCAATGCTGTTCAGAAAATTGTATGCTTCTTCGATCGTGTAGGTCGCTGGTATGCCAGCCTTCAACCAATATTTCAATTTTTCAAGGCAGCTCATCCTGATAGGGCGGGCCAGAAAACGACACAAGTCATGTAGATCGGACATACTCAGAATAGTTGCATTTCTGAATTGGGGTAAATTACTCGACACTTTTATAGTTACTGCTAAGGTACAGGCGTGCCTGAACCATAGCCCCTTTATACGTACGATGATCTTTTTAAAAAAAAATCCGAGATGGGCTAGCGCAAATGTTGCGAGAAGCTCGCCAATACAATTAAATGATCAATTGTATAACTCGAAGATGAATTTGAAATGAATGAGGGTGATTCGAGAGACTAAATTCAAAAATTTGATATCATAGTAAAGTCAGATGTTCTCTTAGTAATTATATCGGAGGATATCTCAAAATAACGAAGCTCAAACATGTTTGATTAGATATAAGTTGGTGCCTTGTACAATACCAAGGTAGTGAAGTGGTAATGATGCGATCACGTACTCATGTTGAAAAGAAGAAATCAAGTAACTCAACGATTGAGGAGAGTTTCAATCCAGCTTTTCATCCTTAGCTATCGAATTATGGCAATCATGCAAAAATTCGTGAGCGCGCCGCCGTTGACAAAGGCGCCCTTCTGTCTCTTCTCGAAGATTTGCTATGTTTTTGCCATCCAGTTCTCTAAAGGAAGAACGGCTAAAGACAGCTCTTACTCGTTTGATCGTTATCGTTTTTTCAGGTCTCGTGAATTATGAAAAGTTTTCCTGCTCGAATGTTAATCACAACAGTCAGCTAGATATCACCCCTTTTTCGAATTGCCGTGAAATAAGTAGAAAATTCTGCGTCATCGTGAAGTTTCTGTACAAGATCATTCCGAACTCTGTTTAAAAAACAAAGGATCTGTATTTTAGAAAGAGCGAATCGAGACAAACATAACAGAGATTGGGTAGAACAAATCAGTGTTGTACGGTTTCGTAAATCATCGTAAATATCATTATCGTGAAGGCCATTTACGAAGGATTTTGCAATCGTAATTGTATAGGCGAAATGATAGTGAATTATTTCTTCGTAATTACGATATTCACGAAAGCCAAAATTAGGTGGCGTACTCAGAGAGTGCTCTAGAGTACCTCTAAAATAAAGACTTATGGGCCAAAATTCTTTCTGTCAATTTGTATACACTGCTCCCCGTCAAAGAAGAATGGCCTGAGTGAAAATATTTTCACGCCACTAGTCCTGACTCTACTTTCAGCTCTTTCGATATTAGACAGTCGTAGAGCAAACTCGAGTTTTAAGATAAAATTTACTAAACGGTCCACTACTTTTCATAGCTTCATTCAAGGCACATGCTTTTAACTGCAGAGTTGAAACGCTTGTGTAGCGCTTTACTAACTCTTTTGAGATTTGCCGTGGCTGAGCTTGATTCAGAATCAAACTCTCCGATTGCGGGAAAGGTCTTGAAGGAAGGTCGATTGAAAGATCAATTATTGGTACTGATGGTGGACCTATAGAAGACACACTATCCAGTATTGAGGCTGACACAACAAATAGTGTTGCAGCTAATTTCCAATATGATCTTTTCACACGAAAAAATTGTTTCATCCAAAGGAGATGTAACGATTAATCTCACATATATGTTTTGCAAAACATTGTATGAGCACCCTAATAATAGAGTGCTTGCGCTACTTACCCGTTTTCCAGGTTCTGCTTACAGCTATTTAAAAGTCTGCCATGCCCCTTTTATGCTTAAAAACTTTTGGCGTCAATGCCTTACTAAGTACAAACATTTCCTGAGAAGATTTGGCTTGAAGTTGAAATTCAGGTGGAGAATGGGGTTTCCTTGGTGTCTTTTTTTGAAAGATTTACTATCTTTAACCCTGAACACTGCCTCTTCTAAGCTCGGGGACCCAGCCAGTCACACGTCCAATGATCCCACGGTCTGCAGTATTTCGTAAACTATCGTATTACGATCGTAATTACGATAACGAAAATTCATGAATACGATTACGAAAAGTTTTCGTTAGTAATTACGATTACGATTCGTAATTACGACGATTCCCGCAACACTGGAACAAACGAGTCGACATGCTCTCATGCGTCTGCACACTGCAAAATTATCTCATGATCACACCGTTTCTTATAGTGATAGCTACAAAAACACGGCTTTAATTATGGATAGCGACGGTCTGGAAGTCATGGAAACAAGTGATCAGAACTCTTTACAGCGACCATCCAATGACATGAAGATAAGCCGATTTTATGCACCTAGCGGTTCACTTGAATTTGGCCTCGACTATGATCGTGACTTGGACTGCTCAAATTCTCACTTCCGAGACTCCAAGAATACATTTTCCTCTTCTGATGCGCTCCTCTTTGACTCAGGTTGCAGAGCTGATACTTTCTTAAGCGGATACGCAAGCAATGCTAATATCACACGCACTTATGTGACCAAAAGTGAGGAACTTGCACCCGACAAGCTCTGCGTCGACGAGTCTCTGGAGCCCCCTACAAACAAAGTCAGATTGAAGTCATCGCACAACGTCATTGAACAGCGATACAGAAACAAAATCAATGACAAATTTATGGCCCTTCAATACTCAGTTCCCACACTACGCGCGGTTTTAGATCAAAAAGAGAACAACAATTTTGACGATGGAACTAACGAAAATGGGCTGGACGACGTGTCGGAAGAGGAGGACAGTTTGAGAGGGCTAGAAGGTTTGGAGCCCGCCACAAAGCTCAACAAGGGAACTGTACTTGCCAAGACGGTGGAGTATATAAAATTCCTTGAAGACAAGAATAAAAGCTTAACTATGGAACATCAGCAACTACTCGCAAGGGCAAGATTGCTTGGGCTACGAGTCAATGAACATTCCAGACAAGTCGAGAAAGGGGTCTAGGACTAAGTAGTTAAACAAGCAACGTGTCATGGGTGTCTTATGTTCTCAAACCTGCAAAGCCACGTGAAATCTGAATACTTGTCAGACATTTTGGGACATGTGACAGTTCGGCTATAATTCGATGCTTTGAGACTGATGACCGAGCATCCCAGCTTTGTGAAGCTGAAGAACTTGCCGACCCGTTGAATTTTTCATTTTTATCATCAAAGGATTCAGCTTTTTAACGGCGAGACTACAAAATTGAAAAATGGAATCAAGATCCTTGAGATTCTCTTATATTTCTAGTCGGAATATTGGTTACTGAAAAAAGCCATTTCAGAACGCCTTGGAAATATCCGTAAGCCATCGAGTTTTGGGTTCGGGACAAGAACTTTGTTACCGCATGTTGTTCTCAATTCTGGCAAATGCCCTGCGACAGAGAGGCGACAAATCGAACTATTTCGGTTCGCTGAAGCCACTTAAAGTCACGTGCACCGTTTTTTTTTCTTAGAGAAACATCATATCATAGGACGTCACGTGAGGGGTACCAGACCCCACAAGTAACTAAAAACTATACAGAAAAACCTATAATAGATCGCAATGCCAATGCAGGTGAGAAAATGCAAGCACTCACTCACGAAATCCCCACAAAAGGATGTGACTCCTCTCAAGAGAATCTCTGCCCATAATTGACATCAACAACTCGAATATATAAAACTCATGTCATCGCCCCACCGCGCGAACTGTCAATTATGCGCTTTGCCCTTCATAAGAGCGCGACGACCTAAAGTAGTACGGATCTCAGAAGCATCCGTACACCTTCGTATAGCCATATCTTTAATTTTTCTACTTAACTGGGCATTTTCCCGTTGTGCCCGTTTCTCTCGCCCAGCAGCTGAGAACAAGTCTTCTAAAATGGCCGTTGAAGAATATGCATTACAAGCCTATGAACGATTTACAAGCCTCAACTTGATTGCGAAGATTGTCATTTTCGTAATAGGCCCCGTTGTATACAATGTGGTTTGGCAACTCTTGTATTCTTTAAGGAAGGACAGAGTGCCGCTCGTTTATCATACAATTCCTTGGTTTGGGTCTGCTGTTGCATACGGTATGCAGCCTTATGAGTTTTTTGAAAAATGCAGAGCAAAGCACGGTGATGTTTTTGCTTTTGTTTTGTTGGGTAGAGTAATGACGGTTTATTTAGGCCCGAAAGGTCATGAGTTTGTTTTGAATTCGAAGCTCGCAGATGTATCCGCTGAGGATGCATATGCTCATTTGACAACACCTGTGTTTGGAAAGGGCGTCATTTACGACTGTCCAAATCATAGGTTGATGGAGCAAAAAAAATTTGTCAAAACTGCTTTGACGAAAGACGCGTTTCAGAGATATGTGACAAGGATCCAAGAAGAAGTCTTGGATTACTTCAAGACGTGTACCGACTTTTCAATGACCGAACGGAATAACGGAGTTGCTAATGTCATGAAAACTCAACCTGAAATGACAATTTTGACTGCTTCCAAATCCTTAATGGGCGACGACATGAGGGCGAGGTTTGACACGTCTTTCGCTCAACTATACTCAGACTTGGATAAAGGATTTACTCCCATCAACTTTGTTTTCCCTCATTTGCCGTTACCCTCGTATAGGGCCAGAGATTCTGCTCAACAAAAAATATCCAGCACTTATATGTCTTTGATCAACGATCGAAGGAATACAGGGGATATTGTAGCAAACAGAGATTTAATCGATTCTCTCATGCTTAACTCTACATACAAGGATGGCGTGAAGATGACCGATCAGGAAATTGCTAACTTGTTGATTGGTGTGCTTATGGGTGGCCAGCATACTAGCGCAGCCACCTCGGCGTGGTTTCTTTTACATTTGGCAGAAAAGCCCGACTTGCAAGAAGAGTTGTACAACGAAATCCTCTCGACATTACAAAAAAGAGGTGGGAGATTCTTGGATCTATCCTACGAAGATTTGCAAGAAATGCCTCTTCTTAATGACACGATTAAAGAAACATTGCGTATGCACATGCCATTGCATTCCATTTTCAGAAAAGTGAAGAATAACCTTGTTGTTCCCAACTCCAAATACGTTGTGCCTAAAGGCCACTACGTCTTGATCTCACCTGGGTACTCTCATATGTCTGAAGACTGGTTCCCCAATGCAAATGAGTTTAATCCTCACCGATGGGCTGAGATAGATAATCCAATCTTGCAAGAAGACGGAGTGGATTATGGCTTTGGAAAGGTCACCAAGGGAGTGGCCTCGCCATACTTACCTTTTGGAGGTGGAAGGCATAGATGTATCGGGGAACAATTTGCGTATGTCCAATTGGGAACAATTTTGGCCTCCTACGTATACAACATAAAATGGGGATATGAAAAGGGATCCTCACTCCCTCCTGTTGACTACCAGTCCATGGTGACTTTACCGATGGAGCCTGCTGAAATAACGTGGGAGAAAAGAGAAACATGCGTTATATAATTAGAATGCATTATAGAAGAATACATAGTAATCGCTTCGACAGTAAAAATCTTGTTCTCCTGCTTAAGATAGAGAGCTATAGTGTGAGTCAGTATGTTGGAACACAACACTTAGGGTGTGCATAGTATTAGCATACATGCACTCCTATACCTAAGCATGTGTCCCAGGGACTTCTACAAGAATCCATAGAATTCTATCATGGGAGTTTGCGTGACCAAGAGGTCACGCCACCGCCCCACAAGGAGGCAGTTCATCTCTCTATATAAAGCGTAGCCATCCCCTCTTGAAATCACTTCAAGAGGTGACTAGACTAACCCTAATTATCCCACATACGTGTTAATACTATGACTACCACTGTTTCCACTCCTAGTGTCATTGACACTCGTACTGATGACTTTAGAGCTGTATTGAGTAACTTCTAGTTGTTAGAATGAAGAGGGATCTTATTGGACGTTCACTGGTGACACCTCACTTACCAATCTTGACACTTCCATGCAGGTCACTCTTCAACACAGTATTTGACTGTATATAGTAGTTAGCACGTTATGGCTGACTCACTTTCAGTCCGGCCGGGCAAGGCATTGTTTGATAGCTTAGAAAGCTGGATTACTTTCTTGCCAGGCAGTACTCGAATTATGCAAGAATTTCTTATAAACATTCCGGCTTCAAGTGCCAACATAGGGCCAGGGTTTGACGTTTTAGGAATTGCTTTAAACTTGCTTTTGAAGATTCGTGTCAGAATAGACCCATCAGTTGACACTTCCGTCGACACACATAGCGCCAAGTTAGATTATAGGGGCGAAGGCGCCGCCAACGTGCCTCTTGAAAGTGAGAAAAATCTTGTGACACAAACCGCTTTGTACGTTATGCGCTGTAATCAAATTGAGAATTTCCCCTTGGGTACTCAAATTTTCGTCGACAATCCAATTCCGTTGGGTCGAGGATTGGGATCCTCTGGTGCTGCAATCGTTGGCGGTGTCATGTTAGGAAATGAAATCGGAAGGCTTGGTTTGTCAAAAGAGCGCTTGCTCGACTATTGCTTGCTCATAGAAAGGCATCCTGACAATATTGCTGCAGCTATGTTGGGTGGGTTTGTGGGATCCTATCTCAACGAGCTATCAGTAGAGAATCAGAAAGCTATTTCAGTCCCGCTTGAGCATATTTTGCCCGAGAGCACAACGCCTGAAGGAAATTATGAGAGAAGTCCGCCGCCATCTATGATTGGGCAATATTTGAAATACAAGTGGAATGATAAGATACGTTGTGTTACGGTGATTCCCGAGTTCGAAGTAAAAACGGATGATTCTCGGGCGGTTCTCCCCCTGTCATATGTCAAGAAAGACATAGTTTTCAACTTGCAAAGACTAGCTGTCTTGACCACCGCTTTAGGTTTAGATCCACCAAATTATCAAGTGATTTACGAAGCCATGAAAGACAAAATTCATCAGCCTTATAGGGCCCAGCTTATTCCAGGGCTTGACTTAGTGTTGAAAAAGGTCACCGCCGAAAACACACAGGGATTGTGTGGAATTTGTTTGTCTGGTGCAGGGCCTACCATTTTGTGCTTGGCAACGAACAATTTTGCAGAAATTGCCCAAAAGGTAATTGATATTCTTGAAAAAAACAACGTAAAATGTGGGTGGAAGCTCTTGGATTTGGCTTTCGAGGGGGCTACTGTCGAAAATTTATCGGAAAAGTAAAAGAACGCTAATGAAGGGTTCTTCTCCCGAAGAAATTATTTAGCACAGCATCGGGCTTCTGTATTAAACAATAAGAGAACCAATTTGAAAACAGACTCTGAAATCAAGCTTTGCCCTTGCGTACTTTTGCCGTTGAACGGTCTCTTCTATATATAGAAAAGACGAAAATAATTGCTCACGTTGATTCGAAATCGTGTCGTGAACCGTGAACTTTAATGGTTCACAGTTTACCGTGGACACTTTCGCAATGATTGAATGAGTGAAGCATCTCGAAGTGCCAGGATATTAAAAGCGCTTTTTCAATTCACGCCCTTCCAATTGATAGGTCACAAATTTGAGTGCTTCCTCATCATTACTAGTAGTTCTTGCGGTTCTAAAGCGTTACAACTGGAAATTATTTACCTTTAACCGAAGTACGGATTGTAAATTCTGATATGAAAGAAGAAACCATTCGCAAGGAAGAAAAATAAAAATCAATCATCAACAGAAAAAATCATTGCAAGTCTATTTAGACAAGCAAAGTAATCGAAATGAACCAATCTGATTCAATTCATTTAGCTAATTTTAAGCTGCTGAAAGAGAAGCCGTATCTGGGGAGTTATCGGCGGAAAGTGAACTACTCTTAATTACATCCCAAGTCTCACCCTGTCAAATTTTGTGGTGCACCAGTCGCACGCCAACCAAAGCGGGTGCCCTTATTATAGCTCCCCAATACTTCGATATAACACTATAACAATGAACGACATTTTCACAACCATCGTCTGACGAAAAAATTACATAAAAGAAAGTGGATCCCACTGGGCGGGCGGGACTTTTTCCGGGAAAAAAAAACAAAAACGTACAAATCATGTGGAGGGTGGGTTGGGAAATTTTTCATGATAATTTTCATTCTGAAGCTACATGTTATATGCAGTACCACACTATTTTTAAATCCTCAAAAAAAATTTTTCCTGACGGAAAAGGCCAGTCACAATCATGCCTCCGGCAGCGGGAGTCCCCACGGACCCCCTCAGTCTGCCGAAGCATTTTTTTTAATTGGACCCGGAGTGGGGTGTGTTACTGACGATCTGTAAGAACAACGTCCTCAAAATGACATTAACGTTCACCACTCTAGCTTTGATGAGTACTACCACTTGATTATTTCGAAAGTATTAGCTAATGAGAGTGACTATACATTAACCTTGAGTTTAAACTTCCTTGGCTTTTGGATACTCTACTATACTTTATAAAAATGAGCAGCAAAATGAACTCCATGACAGGGTTTTTGTAGTAAAGGCATGTCTGTATCATTTTCTAAACTATTTGAAAAGCTGCTCATCATCCTTGAGCTCGCAATCTGTGTCTCATAGTTGAAACCAGCAATACGTTCCAACCCATCCAGTAATGAACAGATCTTTCTTCAAAACTTAAAGGAGTCAGGTTCTTCTTTTTACTTTTATTTCGTGAGCTAATGTCAAGTTATTCATGAATATGACGCTTCTATAAAGTCTTTATTCACTCCCCACACATGTCAAAGTTGGCATTGATATGTTCGAAGAGTGGGTAGTGGAATATGAATTGATGAATCTAAAAGTTAGTTTAATTTGTTAGATTGATACCAAATCATGGTGAAAGTAAGAAGATTACACACGGCCCGCTCTACATCATTTTTGGATGTAATCGAGTATGTTTAGGAAAGTTTTGAAGCTCATAGTAGACATATCAAGCATTCAAAAAGTAGTTGCTGTTTATTTGTAAAGCGGATATTTGGTTGTTTACCTGAAGGCCGTATTCGCGTCTTTGAAATTGGACGACATTTCATGCACGACATTCTCATCGTGCATGAAGATGGGGAGCTTTCATAAGCGCGTCCCACCACAGCTCGGTCAAATTCCACGCTTTCTCAAAAAGAGCCCTTCGGATTTTTTTTCAGCAATGGCCTCTGCTCAACAGTTCCAGTCGGAGATTCTCAGGCAACAAGCTTTAAATTGCGCAGAATCTCAACCGGTACTTCTTACCCTGGTAGAAGTAAACGGCGGTGGAAATATCCTGAGGCAGTTTTTTTCTAAGCTCTTAATTCCATTGACAGAACAGAGTGACTACACCCTTGGCCAATTAGTTCAGAATATTCATAAGAGTTCTGATTTCTTGAAGAAGTCTGAGATCTTCAAAAGTATAAGACCCTCATTGCATGTTGACTACATTTATTCTGCTCCCGGTAAGAGATCTTATAACAAGAACACACCCATTGTGACGAAGGTCGTATATGATCTCGAGTCTAAAGAAATTAGTGAGGGGATTGTGGCCTTAGGATTTAACGATGAAGAGAACTTGGTGGTGGACTTGGGATATTTTAATAACAATTTGAATCACAATGCAGAACTGGTGAAAATTGGTGTGAACTATCAACCATACAAGCCTTTTGAACGTCTTGAATCGAAATTGAGATTTGAGACAAAATTGAGGAATCCAGCTTTCAATCTAGTTCTTGATCTTTACAATTCACAGGAAAACAAGCAAGTCTGGCAACAGAAATCAGACAATGCCACTAGGGGCTCGATTGGAATCAATTATTTGAACTCAGGAAAAGCTCTTTCCATTTTGACTGGGGTTTCTTTGCTCAAAAAATCAGCTCACAAAATCGGAGGTGAGATCTTTAATAATTCCGAACATCGAGGTCCGGATAATCTCAAAACATCGGGCATTGCTGGCATTTCCTATGATAAAACAGCGCTGTTGAACGGATATATCTTGAACGGGTTCAGAATGTTTTGGAACAATCAGGTCTCTTCATATCACAATGCCGAGGATCAGAATGATTCCCAAGCCGGCTTTATGAAGAGCACTTGCTCGTTTGAGTTCTTCAAGCCTTTTAACAACAAAAACATAGCCACGCACTTCTTTAGCGAGGGTGGGTTAATTTTGACAGCTTGTCCTACAGCACTATTGAATTCTTCTGATTTATTTTATTTGGGAGGTTTCAATAATTTTCGGGGATTTACTCGGAATAGCGTTAATGAGAAAGGCGGAATACAGTATTACAAAGCCGGTATTACAATACTGGGAAATCTTCCAAAATTCTTAGTCTCTAACTTCAACCCCGAGTCGAATCCCATGAGAATCTATGCTACTGGGATTGTGGGAAATACCGGGAACAACATTTTGAAGGAAAGCGGTGCCTTCAGCTTAGGTTTTGGTATTAGATACGTCAACCAATTGGTAAAATTTGATGCTGGATACTATTTTTCTAGAAGGTTAAACTCGTCGAATGTGAGCGGTATAAGAGATGGATTCAAATTGGAGATGTCTCTCGGAGGCGTAGGGGGTACTTCGTGAGTTAGAACTAAAAAAATCACCATTTCATATCTTAACCTTTGTGCATAAAGCCTGCCAGAGCCAAATTTGAGTGCAGTTGTTCAAAGCTAAATACGTTTTTCAACTTCTTGCTTTTGATGTCATTAAATTAGGGTTTTTGTACGGCACCATGATTGTTGAGAACCGTTGCAGATGTTGAGGGGTCGACTGCATAGGGACTCAAGTATGTCATCATAGACCGGAGGGAGACAATGTACTTGAGGATCCGCAGAGGATCCCGTTCTATTCTGTAGAACAAGGCAATAGATAAACTATTGGGACACTCATCAACTCATGAGGAGCGACACGGAGTGAAGCAACTCAATGAGGACCGATCCGTAGGGACCGTACCTCACTCATAGGGCTCGACCAGAAGGGAGCTACCCTGAGAGGTAGGGGGAGTTTGTCATATGTCGTAAATGGGACTCAGTAGGAGCATAAGAGAATCTTAGGGGCTGGAGGAATATAGACCAATACTGTTAAGCATTGGGAGTCCATTAGAGAAGAGATCAATCCATTAACGCGCCTGCGGGGGTTCTGGGACAGTTACCCTTCTGGGACAGGTCCTGCTCA